>BLKR01003511.1:0-142706 GCA_011170035.1 Teleogryllus occipitalis | reverse complement strand
CTCCTCCCACATTTCGAACTCCACTTCACCAGCTGTCCCGCTGCCACCATTCCCAGCAGCAAGACTTCGTCTCCACCCACTATCCTCCCCGCCCCTACATCCCCTGCTCGCCTCCTCCCACACTCCCACCTCCGCTTCACCAGCTCTCCCGCTGCCATTGCCAGCACCAAGACTCCGCCTCCGCCCAGTCCACTCCCTACCTGTCCATCCTCCTGCTTGCCTCCTCCCACACTCCCAACTCCACTTCACCAGCTCTCCCGCTGCCACCATTCCCAGCAGCAAAACTCCGTCTCCACCCAGACTCCTCACCGCCCCTCCATCCCCTGCTCGCCTCCTCCCACACTCCCACCTCCGCTTCACCAGCTCTCCCGCTGTCATTGCCAGCACCAAGACTCCGCCTCCGCCCAGTCCACTCCCTACCTGTCCATCCTCATGCTTGCCTCCTCCCACACTCCCAACTCCACTTCACCAGCTCTCCCGCTGCCATTGCCAGCACCATGATTCCGCCTCCGCCCAGTTCCTCCCCGCCCCTCTATCCCCCAACTCACCTCCTCCCACATTCCCAACTCCACTTCACCAGTTCTCCCGCTGCCACCATTGCCAGCAGCAAAACTCCGTTTCCGCCCAGTCTCCCTTCCGCCAATCCATCCCCTTCTCGTCGCCTCCCACCCTCCCACCTCCGCTTCACCAGCTCTCCCGCTGCCGCCAGCGCCAAGGCGTTGCGCCTCCGGCCCCGCCCCCTTCGCCGCCGCCTCCGCGGCGCCACGCGCGCTTCTCTTCGGGCGCAGGCGCCAAGTTTCTTAATTAAACAAGAAGTAACAGAAGCAGCGCCACGAGGGAGCGCCTCTTAATTACGTCATCGCGCTCGGCGGAGGCGCACGCGAAGGCGGAGGCTGTCTTTTTCACGGCTGGCGGCGCCGGGAGACGTTAATATCTGTTCGCGAAGGAGCACGCGGCGGCGCGGGGGTGGGGGCGGAGCGGGGCGGGGTGCCACGCCGCCAGGCGCGCGGTTTCGCGCAGGCTATTTTAACATGTTCTGTTCGGGGCGGCACACGCCCTGAAAAAGCCTCGAATTACGCAGTGACAAGATTAGGGATCTTGGAAAATAACATACAGCCGACTCCGGTTGTAGCTACCCTCCGAGGATTAACATTTTTGGTTCTTCGTGTTAGAGGTTTACTTTATCCGATATTTACCGTAAATAATACAATTTTCAACTATGAATGAGTTTATTATTTGAGGCACAGTAAAATACCTATTCCCTGTGAATTAAAAAAAATAATATTTTTGTGCTTTCTTCACACCTTATTCTTCTTTGCCCACACGCTCTATCTCAGTCCAATTTTATCCCCATTCAGTATCTGTAGCATCTGAAGCACTTTCTTAATTTTGTGTGCTATCCATTGACACACTTATTTTCTTCTTAAAGATCCTTTCTCTAGCATTCATGATGATCCAGCTAAATCCTATTAAAATAGTTTTCAACTTGAGATTCGCGTCCATGAAGTCTTCAGGTTGGCTGCAACTGCCGCTTATGAACTGAAGCAATTCCGTCAGTGTCAGCTCCTTCAATCGCTTTCAGTCTCCTTAATTTTTACAAAAAGTACTCCGAGAACTTCTACCTGTAAAACTTAAGTGTTATGTGAATTTACAGTACCAAATATTTGTTTTACCCTATAGTTATATTTACTATATTAACTATAACTGAAATTTCTAAGGAATGTTATTTGTGTATGTGGATCGGGACCAATGTCTACAGTACATTATATCTGTGTTCACACTATAAGAAAAAAATATTTTTTTGTGTTGACGAAGGTTGTCTTAAAAATTCGAAAATCGTACGTTTAGGCAAGGTATAAAACAATGAAATACCTCTCGTTACAAAATCCAATCGTGAATGCAATGAATTACGTCTCGTTACAAAATTCTCACGTCTCTGGCGGCTGCATAGTTTTCTTTCAATTTTTGCGCGCATAGGAACTTAGTAATGAAAATGTTCGCAGACTGTATTACGTACCACATCTTCCTCCGCTACTTCTTGTGTTTCTGTTATGAAGGACTTGTTAGTGAGAAATTCAGAGAACGAATTTTGGAAGTTGGCTTTCCTGTACAGTTATAAAGAGTTCATAGTTACGATTATTTTAGCTCTGGTTTTCGCCTCCTGTAGCATCCGTCTGTTAAGTCCGTTTTACACGGTCATCTTTTCATCATTTTTCTATATAGAAAGGGACATTTATTGCTACGCGCTAATGTTTTTGTATCGAAACTGGATGAACGAGATCGAGCGTTTATCACGGTCATTTTGTTTCCTGCAGGCAATCGTGATGAAAATATTTTCCCTGGGCGCCGCAAAAAGCGCTGAAAATCAAACAGTTGAATAAAGCATCCATGATAACAAATTAAGTTAGGTTATATTAGGACCGAGCACGGAACGAGACATTAGAACACAGTACATGTTTTATTTCTAACGAAATAATCATTTGACTTTACAATTCAACACATTAGAACGCTCTAAAAACTGTACAAAAGAAACAAATCGCACCACCTGCATAGCAAACCAGAGACAGTTAAAAAAAATGACGCCAGGAGTGCGGTTATCAAACTAGATGAAATGTGTAGCGAAAAATGAAGCAGGCGACATTTTTACTTTCTTGCTATCGCTTACGCAGTAGAGAAAAAGTTATGTAATAATGCGCGGAAAAACGGCGAATTTTCGGCAGACAACTCTAATCACAGGGCCCTGGTAACAAAAGAGTGGATACATCCAGTTGCTAAATTTGGGGGAAAAACTCTAACACTTGGTGTGGCCAGAATCCACGTTTTGTGGATCATTGATTCCGAAAAATCGAATTACGGCAAAATGTCCGTCCGCCTGTCCGTCTGTAAACAGTGCTAGCGGCTAACCCCGATTTTGTCCAAAAGTGACATTCCCCAATCGATCTGGCTGATGCCGCGGCCCCTTGAATTTGAATCCGTTATTTCAATTTTTGGCGTACTTAACGTGAAGTCCCTGGGGCATTTTAAAAAATGACTACATTGTTTTTTATTAAATTTTGTTGTTGGATAGCGTGAAGGACGTTTAAGAGATCTCATGTTCGTTCCTGAATTTACGAAAAGTGCAAAAATTCACATTTTTTTTCGACATCTTCCTACAACTGCAATTTTTAACATAGAGATTTTTTCCTTTGATGAAATCTGTTCCTTAAAGACAAATTTTGAAATAAGATCGTGTACAATTTTTCGAAACATTTGAGTGCTTTTCGCGTAATTTTGAGTGAATGTATGGGCGAGAAAGTACGTTTAGTTTAGCACCACTAGTTTCGTACAAACTACGTCCAGTCAGGTAAGTCATTCTTCTGTACCGACGATCAATGATGAAAAAATGACCGGGTAAAACAGGCTTTACTCTTAGCTTTCACCAAGAAAGGGCGGAATGCAATCGTTAGGAGAAATTTCGGTAGCGGTTCTGCCGCGGAGGTATGAGAAATTCGGAGATCAATGCGACGGACACCGTCGCCGAACAAGGGAGCATCTTTATTACTAATTTCCAATGCGCGTAGAAAAAAAAACACTATGGGGCCTCCGACCATTTGAAAGGTATCATTGGTATCGATAGATACCTCTTTTGACTATAAAGTTTAAATATTTCATTGTGTTAGTCCGCCTTTTTTCATCATGCGTCTATCAACTGAATTCTGATACTCAGTGCGTCACTGTTTGCGTTGCAGCTGACGTCATGTCAAAGCAAGGCTCTAAAGAAGATGCAACCCAACATTCAATATTAGCTATTCAGTGTTGGCGTTATAGAACAGCAACTTTTTTATATTCTTGGTTTATAAACAATTTGTATTGTATCTCCAACGCTTCCCGAGATGTACGACTTCTATTATCGAGTCCTGTGTTTGCCCACTTTACATTTCTCTAAACATGAACATGTACTATTATGAGTATATTGAATTTTGAACGTATTTATTACTTTTACACTTTGCCTAAACGTGATCCAGATTTTTACATTTTTTAAGTCAACTTACGCCAATCTAAAAGATAGTTTCTTCTTTGTTCTCTCTGGATCTTTAAATATGATTTAAATATCGCCGGGCTTAACCAAAAGTTTTGTCTTCTATTAAAACCTTCGTTTGAAAATGACTGACGAGACCCTTATGAGCGGGTTTGCAGCGTTTCGTTTCTCCTTTTCCATCTTGATTGTTATCGTTCCTTCTACCTCCGTGGCCACATACGAAAGGTGCCCTTTATCCTGATTACATAATTCTGTTACTCTACCACTTTAAATAACTTAACAATGTTAAAAATATGTGTTAGTTTTTAGAGTTGTTCTTTTATTAGCGATCTGAGTTTTTAATCCCGTAATATAAGAAGATCATCCTAGTATTATCATTAGGGAGTGAATTTTTATGCCCTAAAAATTCTTGAAATATGCATTTAAAAGCATGTCATTATAATCTGAAAATTCTAAAATATGCAATTAAAATTAACATTTCATATCCTATATAAACCTTTCTTGATAAAAATCAGGAGAATTTTATGTTTTGAATGAAAAGATAAATTTTTGTGCACACATAAAAAAGTCTAACTTACTTTGCGGAAGAAATAATGCAAGTGAACACGCACATTAATGAAGTACATTGTATGTCTTGTTGCATTTTTTTTCTGTCTGGTTTAACAAATATATGATATCAAGAAACATCTTACATTTACACAAGTATTTTCTCATTTATAGAGAAGAAAAAAACTCAAACTGAGTCAAGCTCTTACAAATCAATGAACGCTAACAAATAAATAGATTCTAAGAAAAAATGAAACGTTTTATAGATAAGTCTCAATTTTAACATTGGAAATTGGAAAATATGTTCCAATAATTACACGAATAAGCACTAACAGGAAAATCAGCCAAATATGCACAAATATTCATAGCATAGTATACTCTCTGATCCATAGTATGCACATTAATACACATAGTAAACATATTAACTAACTATAACTAACATATTACTCTACATAGAATCCAATTCTAACCATATTTCAAGAAATTTCACTTAGCTATG
The DNA here is from genome assembly GCA_011170035.1 of Teleogryllus occipitalis. Classification (NCBI taxonomy): domain Eukaryota; kingdom Metazoa; phylum Arthropoda; class Insecta; order Orthoptera; family Gryllidae; genus Teleogryllus; species Teleogryllus occipitalis. The sequence goes on along the minus strand of BLKR01003511.1, from coordinate 137,643 downwards.
TCCTGAAGCGACGGGCAGAAATATACAAAATCATAGAAACCCGCTTCCTAGTTATTATCTTTGTCTGCCTCTTTTATATATTCTTTTATTACATATTTACATAAGAAAATAATTTGAATTGTTTTTACAATTACGTCGGACTGTCTGTTTATCCGGGTTTATCTCGAAAACGGCTTAATCGATTTTGGCGGGTTCTCTCTGAACGTTATAGTATTTTGTCAGAAATAATTTAGGCTACATTTTTAAATCAATATTTTCTGTTATATAAAGAAAAAAATTATTCTTTTATACAAATTTTCAGTTTCATTCCGTTCTCAACTAATATTGCAAACTTGACCTTCAAAACAATTGCAAGTTTGTTGCATACATGGGATTTCGTAATAAGCACCACATCTCCCTTCCCTAACTTAAGAATTAAGTGTGCATTCTGAATTTTTCAAGAATATCTCAAAAACCTTAAGGAAAAACATAAATATTATTCAAGTGTCTAAAAGCTCATTGAATTTTCTACTTAGTGCTTTTTCACTCATTAAAACAGAGCAATTAAGCTTTGAGTAAAGGTCAAAATAATTGTTAGAGGAATTTTCTCGGGAATATGCGACAATGAATCTGTTTCCAACTGCTCGTAGCAACCAACGATGGTGGCAACAGAAGATCATAGAGAACATAACAGGGCATGGCAGAGCAGGGGGGGTAGAGGCGGGACTGAGGAAGGAGGTGCAAGATGGAGCTGGGCGGTTGAGACGGAGCGGGCTGGGATTAGGAATGCCACTTCGATCTCGATGTTTTCAAAACATGGATGTTTTTATAAAAAAATCGATGTATTTAACATTCATTTTTTAAGTCGATATTTTTAACGTTGATGTTTTGTGTTTGATGTTTTTACATGAACATTGAAGAAGAGGAGCTTCAGCTCTCAGCGTAGTATTTGACCTTGTAGTCGCTTGTCTCTCAAAGAGTTGGCCGTTGGGGAATTCCCTCTCTCCCGACTCTGAGCTGGAGAAGGTGCGTGGGTATGGCTTCTATTCACACGTCTTCCTGCCCTGCGTTGAAAATCATAAACCCTCGACCAGATAAGCATTGCGATTGTATCAGAAAGTCATAGTACTGGGTTGTGATGCATTGTGCGTTGAAAACGTCAGCAAGCAGTTCGAATAGGGTCAGTAAAGTGTATGTATTTTTCAACTCATAAGCTGTTAATAAAGTGTTTAATATTCATTTATTGATTTCTTCCATAATACGTTATTTGTTAAAGCAATTAGATAATTATAATAAAATCGTGTAATTAACTACTTTCAGGGCAGAAACATCAATATCGCACGTGTCGAAAAAATGAACAACCTTGCATAAAACGGATGGTTTTTGTGTCCCGATCGATTCCGGCTTAGACAGTTTGTTCTGTATATTTAAAGCCAACAAAATGTCCTACTAAATTCATTTTGATACGTTCCAATATCCTGATCAGACTTTGAGTAATTCAAGGTCAAACTTGAAAATTATTTCGGCGAAGGGGGCAGGGCGAGGGCAGGCTGAAAGAGCGAAGCAAGGAGGGCAGAGCGGAACCCGACGGGGTGGGGGCGTGCAAAGCGGCGGAGCGGGGCGGCGTGCGGCGAGGAGCCAGACGGGGCGTCACGGGAGATTTCAATTTTACACTTATGATATAATTCCTCTTCCTTTCTAATAAACAGTGCGACAAATAAATGTCTAGGTTATGAGGGGTTACTTCCGCGAGTAATACAAAAAACGCGAATGCAAAATCATCCAAGAAAAGCTTGATTCATATTATTGTTTCACATTCATTTCCATACAAATTTTATATTTATTCTGAAGTTAGATTTAAAATATCAGTCCGTTTCTGAAGAATAAAATATTGAAATATTTCTACTGGAATGAGGAGGTGAGTCGATGAGACAAATTGTTTTAAATCTCGTATAACAGAGATGAAACTTTTGTTTTCCAAATTCAACGGGAGAAGTTGCAGTTTAGAGAAGGTAGGCATCAAGAAGCCGATTCTCTCGAAACGTGTCTCCTAGCATTTCGGCTAATGGGCGGAATAGTTGGATACAAACTCGACCAATTTCTCTTAACTCCACTTATTTTAGTTCATAGAAATGGTTGAAGTAATTTAGAAGTTTCAAAAGCATAAAAACAGGAAGGATTCACGACGAAACTAAAATAGAAATAACATGTAAAATAAGAAAATGTTCAAAAATGAAATATACAGCAATGTTTAGTAGTTGATATATTCCAAATAATCCCTCACAGGTTTGGTGATTGAATAATTTGGTTCATTACTAAGGTATTTGAGCAGCCCAAAAGCTCGTCAAATGAACGAGGGGGTCTCGAAACCGGAGGCCTCACCCAGTTTCTTCCCATCCACTGCACCGCTCGGTGGCTGTTGAGATTCTCCAAATCTGCGCAAATAGATTGCTTGGTCTAAGCCTTTAGGTGCAGTCAAATCTGAATTATTTGCTAAGATGGGGTGAGGTTGAGGGGAGTGGGGCGAAAGCGACCGAACTCTGCCTCCACCGCTCCCGTCTCCTACGCTGCCCTCGCCGCCGCCGCCTCCGCCTCTGCCCCCGCTCCCACTTCTGCCCGTCGTCGTCTCCGTCATCATCACAGCTCTCGCCACCACCACTGCATACTGCCTCCATAGTCGTCGTCGCCGTTGCAGTCGCCTTCATCGTCGTCTCGCCGCCGCCGCCACCGCCGCCGCCGCCGTAGTCGTCGTCGTCGTCGCCGTCGCCGATGCCGTCGCGTCCCCCGGCTGCTGTCCCCGCCACCGTCCACATCGTCGCCGACACCGCCGCCGCTGCCACCGCTCGCGACATCGCCGCCTCTTCCACCTCCACCCGTCGTCGCCCTCGCCGTCACCACAACCACTGCCATCTCCAGTACACGCTATCGTGTCCGCCGTCGCCACAGTCCCCACCGCCCCAAGGCATACTGCCTCCACACACGTCGCCGCCACCATCCCTCCGCTGCCTCTGCCGCCGTTGCCGCTGTCCCCGCCGACTTCTGCGCCGTCCCCCTCGTCTCCGCCCCCGTTCTCGTGGACGCCTCCTCCCTCACCTCTGCCTGTTGCCACAGTCCCCGCCGCCCCAAGGCATACTGCCTCCACAGACGTCGCCGCCACCCCCACCGCTGCCTCTGCAGCCGTTGCTGCTGTCCCCGCCGATTTCTGCGCCGTCCCCCCCGTCTCCGCCCCCGTTCTCGTGGACGCCTCCTCCCTCACCTCTGCCGTCGCCACAGTCCCCGCTGCCGGGTAGGCATACTGCCTCCACAGATGTCGCCACTGCCTCTGCCACCGTTGCCGCTGTCCCCGCTTCTGCGCCGTCCCCCACCTTCGCCTCCGCCCCCGATCCCGCCGACGCCTCCTCCCCCACTTCTGCCCGTCGTCGTCGTCGCCGCCGTGCTGCCTCCACAGTCGTCGCCGCCACCGCCGCCAGGGCCCCTGGAGTTTCACGGTGGCTGCGTAAAGTGACGAAGGGCGGGCGAAGGCTGAGGATTAGCGGGCGGCGCCGCGGGTTGCCGCCAATAAGGAGGCGTAACAAGGCTTGTCGCGGGGCATCGCGTCAGAGACGCTGCCGCCCGGAACGGCGCCCCGCCGCGCCGCGCCACGCCCCCTCTCCTCTCCCCGTCTCGCCGCTCCCCGCTTCGCCAGGCTCCTTCTCTCCGTTCCCCGCCCCGCCCCGCCCTGCCCGCCGCCAAGCGAGCGGATGATCCTGTTAGCTGGCCCATTGCGAGCCCGGATCGCCTCCGCTCCGCCTTACTCCGCCCCGCCCCTTCCAGCCCCGCCCCGCAGCGCTCGCGTCGCCTCTTGGCGACTCCGGGCTAATTGGCGCCAGCGCAAGACGGCGCGCGGCGGGACGAGCTTTTTACTCTCGGACGAAGCATATGGAGCGGGCGTCTCCCTTTTTTCTCCGCTCCCACGCGCTCACGACGGGGTCTCCGCGTGCAAAAGCGCCCCTAGCGGCGGAGGACGTTTCTCTCCGTGCACCGCTAAGACACGAAAGAAGTGATTTGTGGCCCCATTCCTTAATGTTGCTGTGCTAGTCATCTGACGGCTTCGGGAACTCTCAAGAATTACTAATTAAAATTGAACGGTCAGTAGTGTCTTCCACGCGAGAGCACGAGGTCTAGACAGTTCAACTTATTTAATTAACTCTGGACACAAATGTAGCTTCAATACTTGCATGTTTTGTTGATCTGTCTTTTGATACTTGGCGGGAGGAGTGGGGTTGGAACGGGTAATTTTTTAGAAATCCTAGAAAATCAATTCTGTAGATTGTATTGGCGATGCAAATAAATTTCTGTTCTTCGGGAGTGAAAGTTAATAGTTTTCAGATTTTGCCAACCATGCTTCTTTGCACTTTCATTCATAATTCAACTGTATACTATGTGTGGTACAAGGGTGAAATAGGTATTTTGGAGCTCAAGAAAAGTTGCGCAGTTTATCCTTCTCCCCCATACGTAACATATATAGTTTTTTACTATTTGTTGACGAAAAATAAATAAATAAATAAATAAATAAATAACGCAAATATTCTATAGAGTTCCGGGAATGTATCGATGAAGTCACAATTACATTTTGTTCTCCCGGGAGTCTTTTTTCTTATGTTTTATCGCTTCTAATATCGAAAATAATTTTAAATTGAAGTCAATTCACTCTAGGTTGCAGGTTAAAGGGTTTTTGGTGATTCCGACGTATCAAAGGTGATACACACTTAGATAAATGCCCACTTCACCGCCAGTTGCACTATTATACCCCTGAGTAGGACGTAAGCAGTCTGCATCTCTGTTACGATCAAAATATTATCCTTGCTGTTGGCAAAATTCCCGTTTTTCTCATCGACAACGGAAATGTTAAAGTTTGCCTATTGTAATAAAAATGAAAATAATTTGAACGGGTCAGCTAATAGAATTGCGGCTCGCCGTTTCGATCTGTTCTAGAGAGCAGTCAAGTTTTTTGTTTCTTTTTCGAATTCTATTCTTATTCGATAATTGAACGTGGAACTTCACAATTTCGCTCACTTACTTTCCGCTTGCGCCTCTCATGTTGCAGCAGCACCCTTTGGGGTGATGTTACGTACTTCCTCACCACGCACGGCGGGGGAAAAGTTATTTCATACTATGTCGTATTTCGGTTGTTTGCGTGCCTCAAAGCAGGCCGGAAATTAGGATTTTATGGTACAGTGTACCGTAATGAAATATCATTCAAAATGTCTGAACTTGGAAATTTTGGACCAACATTTCTGATTTCTTTTGTAAGTGTATGGCCAGCACCAACGATGTACTTGATTACAACAATGAGAAGGAATCTTACATTCATTCATGAAAAATGGAGATAACAGTATCACATTATGACAAAAATAGAGAACAAAGTTCGATAAGTAAGTCAGCATTACAGCCTCATTAACCATGTTAATGTTATTTATTTTTCATTTTGTATTTTTCTAACAACAAAATTTTGTATATTCTTTTTTACATCTTTCTTCCAATTTATGGCGTATTAATTATTCATATGCTTCATTGAATTAATCTATTATCGATTTACGAATCATCTCATTATCTTTGAATTCAATTTTAAAATATTCAGAGCACTGTAATTGTTTCACAGACATGAAAATTCTGGAGGGCTATGACGCCATTGACAACTCTTATTGGTTCTCGTAGATCGTGAAATATTGCAATATGAAATTAAAATAAAAGGAAATGTGACATAATATTATATAAACGACACAGGGGTGGAAATATTTCTTTACTCGTTAGAAATTCCAGTCTCGGCTTCTAACGTCCGCTCGGATGGAAATATCAAAAATCATTCGTAATGTAATATTTTCCGTCCTTATGGCGTACATTACTATTAGGCGAGAAAGGACCAGGATTGAGCAGTCGTGGCTTCTGATCCCGCCTTTGCTCGACTGTCTTTGGTCACTCTAGAAACCTGCCAGCGAAAAATACTGCTTGTTTAACTGGCATTTTGTCACATGAATATTTGCCCCAACAACGTAAGAATCCACAGCGCATGCTTGCCTCCAAGAATCCGTCATCGGAACGGAGGATTACGTGTTTATTGGCACTTCTCCGGTGTTCTGATGATAAACTCACGTAAACTGCCAACGCATGCATGGTCCTATAGAATGGCAATACCTTGTCGACAATGCCTTCTTTGTCATGCCCAGGTTCGGATTCTGAAATTCTTTAAAAATTACCTTTAAAATGACTTAAAAATGAGAGGGAAAATGACCTAAGTTTTTTTTAAAAATACTAAAAAATTTGTAGAAATGTTTATTCATTCAATGAATTTTACAATTTTAAATAAAATTTATTTATATAAAATTAAATTTAACCCTCAGCCTTTATTTTATGAGGAAATGTAATCCTTAATACCAATCTTCCAACCGTCAGTTTCGAAAGGTCCACTGCAGAAATGAATTTCGTCATGAACTCATGATGCAATAAAAACCTTTTTTTAGTGTGTCATTGTAAATTCATGATGATTAATTTATTTATTTATTGAATAGTGATTCCGGGCTTGTCAACTGCTGCCATTAGCTCCGTAAATGTAGTGCGTATTTTAATCGCGGGAAGGGGCGGTGATATCCTATTGGCTGGCGAGATCCGGCACGAACTTACATCGGCTTCCAGGGATTTTCCCCAGCCAGAGAACTGCCACCAGCGTGGCACCGCCCCAGTCGCATAAACAATACGTCAACCGTTTGTTCAATATCTATATTGCTCTAGAAAAGGCATATGCTAAGTGTGCGAAATGTTAAGCTGAAAATAAATATATATAACACAAAAGTCTTAATTCCTGTTATCCACATAAGATTGATCCTATATGGTTCAAAAACTACTTGAAACGAGCCATCTATCTGCAATATTAGACTAGAATCAGCAGGAAGAAGTACAATTCCATTATTATTATTATTATTATTATTATTATTATTATTATTATTATTATTATTATTATTATTATTATTATTATTATTATTACAAATACTAAATTCTACAGAATCCTATTAACGACAAAGGTCTCTCGTATGTGCGGGAGTTGCCATCAAACAATGGAGTCATATTCTTTCACCGAAGATTATGAAAAGAAGAATTATGATGATAATAAATTAATTTAAAAAATATGTTCAATGGCTAATAAATTTTAATATATATTATTGGATAGATGAGGAAGACATAACTACCAAGCAGTTGCAAATAGATCTGGAAAGTGGCTCTAGAATTATAACACCATCTGCTTAAAATTAATAACTCAAGGCAAGGAAATAATGAAGTCGTGTGCGTTGCGACTTTGTCCAGTTGTTGAATATACTTAGTATATTGTTTTACAAAAGGTAGCACGTTCATTAGGGATTATTTACAGTAGGAGTTAGTATCCCTATATAGAATTTGAGTAACTCCTCGAGTAGATATAGTACATAGAGAGGCGTATAGGAAGACATAGTGAAAGGCGTAGAGGAAGACGTAGAGGAAGACGTAGAGGAAGACGTGAGGGAAGACGTGAGGGAAGACGTGGGGGAAGACGTAGAGGAAAAAGTGGAGGAAGAAGTGGAGGAAGAAGTGGAGGAAGAAGTGGAGGAAGAAGTGGAGGAAGAAGTGGAGGAAGAAGTGGAGGAAGACGTGTGGAAAGACGTGTAAAAAGACGTGTAAAAAGACGTGTGGAAAGACGTGGAGAAAGACGTGTGGAAAGACGTGGAGAAAGACGTGGAAGAAGTCGTAGAAGCAATTGTAGAAAAAATCGTAGAAGAAGTCGTATAAGAAGTCTTAGAAGATGCCGACAGCATCGTGTGGTTTTCAAAGTGATTTTGAAAATACGCACTGCGACAAATTTAAAGAAAAATATTTCGAAATAACTTTTGATGAAGTCAATTTTATGAAACAATTACATTACAGGGAAGCCAGGTAGAAATAGTGCTCAATATCACAAAATAATGGCAAAATTTAAGTGGTTAGTTCGCAACGCTAACAGACATCTAAACTGAACAAAGAGGACTCTGAACCGAAGGAAAAAAGAAAAATATAAAAGTCAAACAACCGAAAAAGTTTAAAGTGTCAGCGACGCTACATTCAACTAGTTGTAAATATTAAAGTCCAATGCTGTTAAACTGACATACAATCAAACAGAACATTGTAAAGCACAAGTTCTTCGGATTGTACCAAGCAGATTTATTATTACACGAGACCAGTAAAATATGTTTACTCTACACTTATCACGAAGACATTGTTGAATGTTGTAGAAAAACCTCCTCGAGCCCATAGCTAGTTGGGGGCGGGCGGGCTTGCAGTCGGATCGGCCAGTATCGAATTGGGGATTGCCGAGGTGAGCTGGTCTGAAGCGAATCCACCATTCAGCTGGCGTAATTCACTATCACCAGATTAAAATTAATGAGTGTGCTTTAAAGCTCCAATCGTAGGAGCGATAGAAATGATCACATACCAACGGCAGTGTTGCCTAGACGCTGTTACTGCGCATTTGGCAGTAGAGAAATAGACCGTGTCATTGAAACCAAGCGCATACATTGAACAAGAGAGAGAGAGAGAGAGAGAGAGAGAGAGAGAGAGAGAGAGAATGAAAGAGAGAGAGATGAAAGAGAGAATGAAACAGAGAGAGAGAATGAAACAGTGAGAGAGAATGAAAGAGAGAGAATAAAAGAGAGAGAATGCCAGCCAGAGAGAGAATGAAACAGTAATAATTCTATTATTGTTATTATTGCTCTTATTGTTATCATTTTTATCGTATTATTATTATTATTATTATTATTATTATTATTATCGTCTTAAAATAATTTAAAGTTAAATTTCATTTATATTTCTTATTGTAATATGTAAATTGTTGTGTTCTGCCACCAGGTTGTAAAAACCTACCTGCATAAATAATAAATATCTATCTATTTATTTTTTATGAAAATGTACTGTTGAAACTTTTACGGAGAGGTTAAAAAGTTTTCACTTGCTACTCGTCCAGCGCCACTCACGTGTGTTCTCGCCTCCAGAGAGTGAATGCCTGGCGATCATTTACACACCAAGTGCTGCGCTCTGTTGTGGAACGGTCCAACTAATTACTTCAGAAATAAAGTCGAAAGGTGAATTTTGGTGTACGATTTCAGTGAAAAACTATTCGTGGCCATGTGAGTTAATCATAAATACAAGGGTTTTGCAATCCCAAAATCCAAGAAAAATTTTTTTTTTCAAAGAATGTGTTTTTGATCATTTGTGAAAATTCATTGAAAGAACATTTATATTTTTATATTAATAAATTAAATATTACACAAGTTCCTAGTTAAAAAATTAACGTAATTAACTCACCATTGTAAGCAGTTCAACCAAACCGATAAGTTGAACATCTTGTCTTTATGCCAGTTACTTGTTAACCAATTCGAATAATTCTCCAATGCATGTTGCGTTATTGAAATGACTTAGCAATTCATAAAACTATTCTGCAGTTTTGTAAATAATTTTGTAATTTTTTGTAAATTTTGCAATTAATTTGTGGCAATGAATGGAAAGGCGTAAAAAGGCACACAATTAACAAATAGCTGATGAAAAGAAAGAAAAGTGTTGATTTAAATCAGTTTTTATCAAGTGTTTTAAATCAGGATTTATTAAATGAAAGTATTTAAATCATTGTAACCCTACGTTTATACATACATGTCTCATGTCCGAATATGACCAGTTCACTTATAATTCAAAACATTAAACATATCATTAAACATAACCCCCCTACATATCGTTCGTGGGCGGCAATAAAGGTACAACTAAAAATATAATGTTGAGATATATGGTTTTGAAGTTTTCAAGTGGTATTGAAATGCATCATTCTTGCATTCACCATTCTACCCTTTATTGGTGGAATACTGTACTACAAGATATGCTTCTGTTTCTGTTGGAAGGTAGACATGCTTTCTTCCAATAATCCGTCGCCGGAGCGGGCATTCAGTATGATAAAGTCATGCACACTGCCAACGTATTCCTGGTCCTTTAGAATGGAAAAACTTTGTCGACCATGTCTCCTTTGTCTCAGCATTACTCATGCAGGTGATGATAGATTGATTAGTGATTCCGGGCGCGTCAACTGCTGCAAAGGTCATTAGTCCCATAAGTGTGATGCATATTTTTCCTTGGGAGACGGTGATCTTCCTTTAATAAATGGTGAGATCCGGCGCCGAGCTGCCTTCGGCTAGCGGTGTTTTTCCCAAACCAGGTATCTCCCACCAGTGTGGCACCACCCAAGCTGGGACAAAATCTAAGCTCCCGAGCGGTCTCACGGCATGTGTGGTAGTGAAGTGCATGTAAGTGTGTGTGATCTTCCCCCATTGGATGGCGAGATCCGGCGCCGACCAACGGTCGACTAGCGTGGTATATCCCACCAGCAGGGCATCGCCCCAACTGGGACACATTTCAAGTCCCCGATCGCTCTCCCGGCATGTGTGGTAGTGTAGTGCATGTTAGAGTGTGTGTAAGGCTGGGATAGGATAGGACAAGGAAGAGGAAGGAAAGACCGCACGCGGTCCGTGGCCTGTATGGTGGAGAACTGCACCGGCATTCGCTTGCCATTGATCGGAGAAACCACGTAACACCATCGATCAGAGCAACCGGCCAATAGAATTCTCCTCCAGACAGCGACAGAACTCGACCTATCTATCTGGCTAGGTCCGAATTTCGCTATTGTTTACAGCCAGTTTTGTTGTTAATTTTCTTATACTAAAAATACTCTTGTCTAAAACTCATAATTCTGGCTACCAGACCGGCAGTCGCTCATCTTAAAACTCATTGGCGAGGTTTCCAACGGGAATAATACGGAAACGGTACGTGCGCGCACATCTTGCAAGGCATATTTTCTCCATGAAATGGTGGGGCTGGTGGAGATAAAAAATTCGACAGCACGCAGAAACGACGCATCTCTCCGCCGAGTCAATTTGCGCGGGGGCCATTAACAACCTCGTGTCGATGCGCTGACTAGGGCGGGTGGTGGCAAGAGGGCGGAGGGGGAGGGAGGGCGCTTCATGAGTCGACGGCCGTATCTCTGCCCCTCCCAGAACCCTGCCGCCCCGGTCGCCCACGCCGCAAACCCTCTCCCACGACCCTCCACCCCCTCGCCTCCCACGCCGTGTCTGCACCCTTGCCGCCCCCGCCGCCCCCGCCGCCCCCGCCGCCCCCGCCGCCCCCGCCGCCCCCGCCGCCCCCGCCGCCCCGCCCCCCGCCGCCCCCGCCGCCCCCGCCGCCCCCGCCGCCCCCGCCGCCCCCGCCGCCCCCGCCGCCCCCGCCGCCCCGCCGCCCCCGCCGCCCCCGCCGCCCCCGCCGCCCCCGCCGCCCCCGCCGCCCCCGCCGCCCCCGCCCCCCCGCCGCCCCCGCCGCCCCGCCGCCCCCGCCGCCCCGCCGCCCCCGCCGCCCCCGCCGCCCCCGCCGCCCCCGCCGCCCCCGCCGCCCCCGCCGCCCCCGCCGCCCCCGCCGCCCCCGCCGCCCCCGCCGCCCCCGCCGCCCCCGCCGCCCCCGCCGCCCCCGCCGCCCCCGCCGCCGCCCCCGCCGCCCCCGCCGCCCCTTCGCCATAGCTACCGGACTTCTCTCCCACCCCGTCATCGCCACCGCGTGTGCACCCGTGCTCGCAACCACTTCCGCCTCCGCCTCTGCCTGTGCCTGTTTGCGCCTCATCTCCTCCTCCTCCTCCTCCTCCTCCTCCTCCTCCTCCTCCTCCTCCTCCTCCTCCTCCTCCACCTCCACCTCTTCCCCCTTCTCCGCCACCTCCACCTCCGTCTTAGCCTCTGTCTCCTTTTCTGCCTCTCCCTTTGCCACCGCGTCTGCACCAGTGTCCGTGTCCACATCTGCCTGCGCTTCTGCCTCCACATCCGCTTACGCCTTCGCCTCTCCTCTTCCTCCGCATCTGCCTCTTCCTCCACCTCCACCTCCGCCCCCGCCACCACCACTACCCCAGCAACGCTGCCTCCGCCAGCACCGCCCCCGCCAAAATAATTCTTTTTCTGCGCGGCGACAGTCCCAAACCAGTTCGTTAGGAGTCGGTCCCGCCGACTCAGCGTCCACTAAATCACGGGGCTTCCAGCACATTATACGCGCGTCAGTATAGATAGCATGTTCACGTGCGCGTATTGCAATTATTGTTATCCGCGCCGTAATTCACACATGCAGTGATGACGCCGGCGCTGCTGTCGCCAGCCAAGAGAGAGCCACGCACGCACGCTCGCACACGCGCGCGCGCGCGCCCGCACACATGAGCACGCGCGCGATTAGTGCCAGGCGAGCGCGCGGCTAATGGAAGCAACTTGAACACAGAGCCCAATGCGGCGGCAGTAATGGTGCAGCTCTCGCCCGCCCGCGCCCGCGCTCGCGCCCGCTCCCGCGCCGCGCACGGCGGAGGCTGTTTACCTACGCACATGCACCGGAGGAGGAGGACGCGGGGCGAGCGGAGGCGTTGAAAGAGGCGGGGCGGCGGCGGCAGCGATCGCGGGCGGGCGGAGGTAGCAAGGGCCGAGGCGGAGGCGGTGTGGGCGGCGGCGTTGAAAGAGGTGGGGTGGCTGCGGCGGCGATCGCGGGCGGGCGGAGGTAGCAAGGGCGGAGGCGGAGGCGGTGTGGGCGGCAGCGTTGAGAGACAGAGCGGCGGCGGTGGTGGAGGAGGCAGAGATAGCAAGGGCGGTGGTAAAGGTAGCAAGGGGCGGAGGCGGTACGGGCGGCGGCGTTGAAAGAGGCTGGGCGGCGGGGGAGGCGGAGTAGCAAGGGCGGTGGCAAAGGCGGAGGCAGAGGCGATGTGGGTGGCGACATAGAGTAAAGAATTATACCTCTTTATTCTATGATAGCGGCGTTGAGAGGAGCAGCGGTGGTGACGGAGGAGGCGGAGATAGAAAGGGTGGAGGCAAAGGCGGCAGCGGGGATGGGGGGAGAAGGCCGGCGGGGACGCTGGAGACGGCGGAACTGGGGCAGGAGGCGGAGGCGGTAGCGACTGGGGAAGGCAACAAGGTGGCAAGGTGGTGTGCTGGCGAGGCGGTAAAATGGCAAGGCGGCAAGATGGTTAGACGGCAAATCAGTAAGAAGGCAAAGCCACAATGTCGCAAGGTAGCAAGGTGGCAAGACGGCATGGTGGCAACGCGGTAAGATGGCAAGGCGGAAAGACGGCGAGGTGGTTAGGCGGCAAGGCGGAAAGATGGCAAGGCGGCATAGTGGCGTGGTAGCAAGAGGGACAGGTGATTAAGGGGTAAGGCAGTGACGCGAGGGGGCGGAGTCGCTGGTGGTGGCATCAGGGGTGGGGGGGGAGTAGGCGGCGTGCAGTCTCTTTCGCGCCGGCGGAGCCCGCTGCAGCGTGCGTGTTGGGCCGTGAGCGCACGCCTCACGCGCCTCGCTCGCCGCGTGCATCGCGTGCGCTGGGAGCGGGGGCTGCGAGGGTGGGGTAGCGAACACAGGGGGGGGCGGGGCCGATCGGCTCGGAGCAAGGTGAAGGGCAGGGCGGGCGGGGCGGGGCGGTCAAGGAAAGGCGGAGCAGGCGGGGGAGGCAGAGCTAGTAAGGCGGGGGTTGGGGGCGGATGGTCGGGGTGCTGCTCATGGGAGGGGGTCGGGCAGGGGAGGGCCGGGTTGATGTCCAGTGGAGCAGGTGGGCTAACGGCCTAGTGGACATGCGTGGGCGTCGGAGGGACTTTTTACGCGCGTGTTTGATGTGCACCGGATCGCAAAGGCGTTGCACAAATGATCAAATGCACCGCTGCGCACGTGTTCACACGCTCTCTGCCTCAAGGAACCGTCAGCGAAGCTCTGAAAACTGAATGAAAGTTTTTCACGGTCTTCTGGAATATTATGTGCCTTCATGATTAACTCGTGAATCTGATTTCTTGTTACGCGATATTTTTTTTCACTTAGCCCTTGCAAAATCAAATTGCAATGTGAATTGGACAACACTGATATTCGAAAAATGTATTAATTGCAATCCATTAAGATTTGTTACAGGCAAGTAAATACTACTTGCAAAAATTCCAGAAAAATTAATTTGTATTGGAATATTTGTAAAATAATATCAAATAATACAAGTATATCAAATTTAAGATTCAAATTGTTGCGAACGAACGAAGTGAATACAATTTCCAATTATGTGTCAATTCTTCCATTGAGTTATTGATACAACAAGTATTGATATATGACGTAGAAAGTATAACAAGTTATTGATATATGAAGTAGAAAACAGGGAACATGCTTCTTGAACCTATTTATTTAACAATTATTTCAAAGTGTATTTTTTATCAAATTACATATGTAGGTACTATAAAGTACTTTGATTAATATGATTTGCTACATACACGTATAATTATAGATCCTATAGTGGACTTCAATTGCAATAATTTCACTTCACAAGCAAGAAATTTACTGAAATAGCTAAAACATTTTAATGAAAGCCTTGGCTTAGGAAGCGGAAAACTACTGTACCAAGTAAATTGATGTATTTTTATAGTCTATTTGTTTTTTAATTCACAAGTAGATATTTTAAAATAATGTTAAATGATGTACATTGTGCTGTAAGTAAATTGTAAAAGCTCTTCAACCTACTGCACCGTTTTCTACCGTTGCAAAATAACTTCCTCTTTCACAAAAACTTTCTCCAATCTCTAAGCATAATTTAGATTTATGTAAATATGAACATGCATTCACTACTGAAACTGTTTCGTATCTTCAAATTCAATTTGTTTTAACGAAGATCTCGAGAATTAAATATTAAAGGACGTAGTATACTATGTTATACGTAAATAATAAAAGGTCTTTTCCACTTTACATTTTCTCATTGCATTATTTTAACATATTGTAAATGACCTGAATTATTCTTTACATAACTCAAAAAACCAGGCTTTCGCCACTTTACACTTTTCGCATGACACCATTGTATCCATTTGTAAGGACCATTTATCTTTTACATAAATAGGAACATGTTTTCTCCGCTTCACACACTCCCATTTCATCATTTTCTCCTATTTCAAAATACTTTTATTGTGCTGTACGTAAATAGAAAAATGCTTTCACCACTTTACGCATCCGCATTCCACCATTTCACCTAGTTTTTAAGGACCATTTATGCTCTATGTAAATAGGAACATGATTTCCCAACTTCTCACAGTCTTATTTCCCCATTGTCTCTTATTACAAAATATTTGTATTGTGCTGTACGTAAACAGGAAAATGCTTCGCCACTCCACACATCCACGCAATACACCATTTGCTCCAATTGCGGACGAGCACCCGCGTTGCATTCTTCCCCCAGCGCCTGCCTCGGTGGCTGCGTGGGAGGGTAATCTTTTTAACAGTCGAGAAGCCCCCCCCACCCAACCCTTCCCCTCCCCCGTTCCCGCCGCCGCCAACTTGGTTATCTCATGGGGAAGGATTTTTTCTGCCCGAGAAGGCAGCAGATCGATTAAAAAGCAGGATATACGGCATACGCTGCTCACCTGGAACGCGCGACGAAAATATTTTTCCGAGGCGCGCGCGCGCGGGCGCGGGCGGGCGGGCGGGCGAGATTTGCGCGCGAGGTGGGGGGGAGAGGGGCGCGCGCACGCAGCCTTGAATGATATGTGGCGCGCCCGCTTTGTGGGTGCGCGTCGTGTGTGCGGTGGCTTCAGCTGCTGGCTCGCGGACGCCGGCGCGGCTCGCGCGCGCTCGTAGCGTGGCCGCGTGTCATCGTAAATAACAATATTATCCTAACTCATTTCTGTGCCATTGCGCGCGCGAACTCAGCGGCTAACGCGCAGCGGTAAACGGCCCACATTTAAACGATAACACCAAAATATTGGGACACAATTTGCGTGATCCATGCTGACATAAATTGAAACATTACGCTTGAATTTTTGACTCCGTGGTTTTATACGCCCCGGGGCTTTTTCCCGCGGACCGGAAAACTGATGCGCGTTGTTGGCCGGAGGCCAGCCGTCCCCTCACCCCCCCCAGCTACCCCCTCACCCCCTCGCCGTGTCACCACCCCGGACTGCTTGTGTACGCAGCGCGAGTCCCGTGTTTATCCAGCTCATTAGTTGCCGGAATGCGGGGGGAGTCCGCGAGGAAATGAAACTTACTCGGTTTCTTGAGGCGATAAATTGAAGTGGGAAGGGACTCGATATCCGATCCAATTGCCAATGAGCACCGGTGATTGATGAGGAAATAATTCTCGGGAGGGATTCTTCGAGAATAAGAAACTTGTGTAATAAATCTGGCGACGATTGGAATGTTATGTTCGCGTAAGCTGACCAACTTATAAGTGGAGAGGAGGAAAAGAAACTTTAATACTAGAGACTTCTTTACATGCTTAGTCGAAACATTATAACTGATTGATTTATCTTACATATCCATAACGTGATGAATACATTTGTATTGGATATAAAATTAAATGCCAATTTAATCTTACGTATTTATTACCGTCTACTGACGGCTAAGTAATTGAATGTGCTAAGTAATTAATAATTCAATATGCTTAAAATTGACCTCAATCTTCGGAATTTATCTTTTTTATTAACAATAGGCCGTTGTTTGATTTTCCTGATAATCATGTGTTCAACAGCTAAATGCTTTTAAATTTCAGTTACTGCCTGTTGCCATTCTGCAAGCTGAATTCAGAGAATATACTTCAATACTGTTAAGAGAAACTACCAGAACATTGAACACATGAAGAATTTTCTCGAAATTGGAATCCGAAAGCCATTCTCTGCAAAGCTCAAATCATGTAAATATGATTATTTCTTTAAAGTTCACCATTTGTTTCGAAAATAACTTAGATTTTTTAATTCATACAATTTAGAAAATATTCGTTGATTTTTTAAAAATAGAGAAAAAATTAGAAATTTTTGCATTTGGTCATATGATTCCCTCAGAAGTGTTCTGTATTTATTTTTATATTACTTATTGAAATCTTATATTTATAAATATATGTAAACCAAATATTTAACCAGAACATTCAATTATGTTCTTTAAAAGTCAAAAAATTGTAATTTGTTGTTAGAAGGAACACACGTAACGAACACACGTACACTCAACAGGCGTTGCTCTACGTTTCCATGGTAAGTAAATCGAAAACTGTGCTTCTTAAATTTAAATTCGATTTCTGGGTTCTGACCGGTTCCATTTAGGTTCCTTAATCCCAATTCTACAAAATTAAACATTTTTGAACTTTTCATTTTTAAAGGCTTAGCTCTTCTGGGTGCCCGAATCCGTGGCTTTCGTGGTCAAAATCGTACAGATTTCATAAATCTAAAGTACTTTATATCTTAATATAATTTGTAGTAATTTGAATATTTGATATTTTGGGCAATTTAATCGCCTAAATGCGAGTCTTTCATATTTTATATTTCTTAGTTTTAGAAGGTTAGACTATTTGTTTGCTAATATTGGATTTTTACCCACGCACATTATCATTTTACTATGGTATAACGGTCAGTTCAGGATCTTGTCTTTCAAAGTTGGATTCTAGAACTAAGCAATTTTTAATTTAAAATACTGCTTTAGTAAGTGCAGTATGATTGTGCTGGTCCAAACAGTAGCAAAATGTGTAACACGAGTACGAATATGAGACATTAAATATTTTATTGTCTTATGTTAATTGTTACAGCCAGGGAGAGACCTTGTGGCAAAAATGGGAATACGCTTCCTTCTTCGACCATCGATCTCTCTAACGGAATAGTGAATTTCTGTAAACATTGAATACTTCGAAAAATTAAAAAAAAAATACTTTGGACGTAGAAATCCTAAATTTATTTTCCATGACTTTGCGATATTACAAAATCTACATTTATATGATTAAAAATTACTTTTCACGCATTAGAGCCTAATGCTAATGCCAATTTATCCATTTTGGGTCTTCTTTTCTGATATTTTATTCCCTGGCCTTATTCAAAGCTGTACGTCTTCCTATCCTCCTAATTTGCGCGGGAGTTGTGAGTATGTGAGTGTATGTGCCATTAAGTTCGAGGGTGTAGGAAATGAAAACCAATGAAGACACTCTTTTTTGACATTGGGTAATTCGTCTATTTTTCTACGCACGGGCAAGTCGCTTTTTGACATCTAAACTTCAAACAGGAATGAAAGCATTAATATGTAGTATAAACTTCAGAAATGCGGAGTAATTGACAACAGACTGAACCTCGCTGATACGAATGATAGTATGTACACTATTTTTCTCATTACTTCCAGTTTTTTAATAAAAAGTCACATTTAAATGATAGTAATAATAAAAAACTTGCAATAAAACAAAATTTATTCTGCAAAATTATTTTTAGTTCTTCTTTCTTCTCATGAAATTGAATTAAAATTGTCTTAAAGTGAAAAAATTGACTCATTTCAGCGAGGACGTGGCAAACACCAACGCGCTCGCGAGTGGAATGGCGTCGTATTTATAACCTCAAACTTTTAAATCAACTTGATGCTTTGCTGCACATGTCCAATTTCATGAGGAGGCTTTTGCGAAAAGTCTCCGGCTTTTGGCCTATGCGATTAACATTGAAGCGCCCAACCAAAACCACCCCGAGCCGAAGGCGAAAGTGAAATTTAATTTTCCAACAAATGTGCAAATCAACGGTCTCGCTCTGAATGCAGTGAAATAGTCCTCCATACGCTATCTTACTGAGAATACAACTATTATTTTTTCCTTACTTTTAGTTGTGCATGATAATTTTTAAAATGTCTCTGAATTTTTGCTGTTAAAGAGCAGTAGATAACGAATTGTTGTTTTGTATTAATTTCGCCGCTGGGAGGCAGAGGAGAGTTAGCTAACGAATGGTTGTACGGGTACTACCTCGTTAACAGGTGGCGCAGTCGAGTGCCGGACAGTAGGCACACTCTAGTAAAGCTTGTGCTCCATAAACGGGTAAAGTAGCCCGTTACATTCGTGCTCTTCTGCGTATACCGGCTTGCACGGTGTTGGTGGAAGGTTCCTCTCTCAGCGGCGCAACACCTTTTCAAATTACTAGGGCGCACAGCCTGATGTGCTCATCGTGCGCACCTGCGTAGAGCCCATACCAGGGAGCCCTGGTCCACCCGCGAAAACAGTGTGTGAGCTGGGTTGCGTCGGCCAGGAGAACCCTTCAGCTTACAGTCTTCGAGCAACTCGATTGTTGTCCTCAACCATCCCGTACACTACCCATTTCAAAGTCGCGGGATATGTCACTAGCTCACTAGCGTTCGCGGGAAGTGTGTCGATATGAACTGGCGTGAAATTTAAAAGTTAGGGTTGTACAAATTGTTCGCGGGGCGGTACATCACTTGATTCTTAGCCCATGACAGGCTTTTGGAGAAGTTAGATGCTACTTGTTGCCCCAAAAGCGATATTAAGTGCTATTTTTTCTGTTAAGGTGACCCATTAAAATGAAATACATCAATCATATTTTAAATTGTCAGTTAAAAGTAAAATTAAACATTTTGAATTTAAAGGATCATGCTTTCGTAATCGCGCTTACTTAAGAGTACAATAATTGCATTAACTTCTTACGTTCAGTTTAGGATACTTAACAGACAAAGATGGTCTTTTAAAAACTATCTACCCTTGAGAGAGACTTGTCAGTTTGTGGAGACGTGTCAATTAATTTCACATTATTGTTGAATACAGGAAATCACAAAATTATTTAATGAAATATACGACAATATGAAAACAAGCAATGAATTTGAAATTAAATCATATTCCTCCCCAATACAGAATTTAAAAATGAAATGAACATGCACTAAATTAATAGATGGGTACGAATATAAACGTAATTCTCAGTTTTTCGATAGAAAACATCAAACAAAATATATGTTTGTAACAAGCAACAATTCTTCGAGTTATTTTGAGTGCACTCTGTACGCTTTACTCGTGAATACCCTTTTCTGGATTTGCAGGGAAAATGAGAGGAGATTCGTGCTCCCAGGAGCGCCGGGCTTCCCAGACGGACTAGTACAGTAGCTCTTGCAGACGCATTTTGATGTGCCTACCGTACACAAACAGCACGTCTTCAAACGTGTTGCTCTGTGCCAGGGCGGTTCGGAACAGATTAGCCAAACGAACGCAGCAAGCGTTGTTCAAAGACTTACACATAACGCGAACCGCAGATAAATGGGTTCAATGTATTCGGCTTTTTGTGTCGATTGTCCGACTTTGTTGGATAGCTAACGGTATCCCCCTTGCATGGGCCAAGTTCAATTCCCACGTTTGGGGAGGGGAGTAAGAGAGACGTGTGGCGAATATGACGTATTCATTTCATTGTTAGTGGCATACTCCACCTGGAGCTTTTCATCGCCCTACAACTGCAGAAACTGAGACGATTTGAAAGAAAGTTAGAACTCTACTTTTCCCTCGACCGGAATCAAACCCGGTATTCAGGATCCCGGGAGCCATCCGAGAGAGAGGTGGAAGGTACCCTCGTCATACGTTTTGTGGTTGACACGGCCGCGGCTTGGGTGGAGGGAGCAAATCATGAGGCGGCCGGTTCTCCAATCAACACCAGGCGAATGCCCGAGCAGTATCCTAACAAACGAGCTACAAACCACGCGCGATCTTTCTTACCTCTTTTTCTCTCCCTTTACACACACTTACACTAACGTGCACTACACTATCACACATGCCGGAAAAACGGTCGGGGGCTTAGAGCATGTCCGGCTGAGGCGGTGCCACGCTGGTGGGAGATACCTGGTCGGGGAAAACCCGGCTAGCCAAAGGTAGGTGTGCGCCATTCAACGGGGGAAGATCACCACCACCACCACCTCCCCCCCCCAATGAAATCATGCACTACACTTACGGGCCTTCACTAGTTGACGTGTCAGGAATTACTATCAATTAATTAAAGCGGTGGTAGGGCAGGGGGGAGCAACAGGCAAGACGCGCTCACGCCAATCGCCATTGTTGGTAGGGTTGCCTACCAATGATGGGCGCGATATCAGATCACAGATTATTTTTACTTTCTCGTATAGATACTATATACTGAGTAACATACGTAGTATAGAGAAAGATGTAATGCTGCAGAAAATCGATTTCGAGATTTCAACGGAAATACACGCTTTGGGGTCCTCTGATACCAAAAAAGTTATTTTTTCAAAACGTCCGTCCGTGTGCCCTTCTGTCCGTCCGTCTGTCCCTCTATCCGTCCGTCCGTCCGTCCGTCTGTCTGTCTGTCCTTCCGTCCCTCTGTGGACACTACTAGTGCATAAACCACACGTACAATTTTTCCAAATTGAAGAATCCCTTTTCTATCTGGTTCTAGTTACAGCTTTGCAATTTTGAAAAACATTCTTTAAAATTTGGGGGTATTTTATAAAAAGCCCTCCGGACATTGCAAAATTTTCTCAAAAGCAACTCCAATTTTTTCTTTAAATTTCTTGTAGGAACATAGTAAAATACACTTATATAGGTGGCATATGTCTGATTTTCACGGTTAACTACGATTTTTCGAAAATGGCAAATGTTTGAACTTTGTTCGGCGTCTTCCTACAACTATAAAATTTAAGACAGATTTTTCCTTAAAATAAAATTTGTTTCTCGTAAATAGTTATTTCATTAAGGTCATGTAGACGTTTTTGAAAATTTTCGTAGTTTTCGTGCGTTAGGGCGTGCAGTTCTTGCAATTAAAAAAAACAACACAAAAACAAGTTTTTCTTAAAAAATGGCTCCAAATTTTTACTTTTTCGTAAATGTACGTATATACGAAGTAATAAACGTAGTAGAGAGAAATTTATGTAATGCTGCGCGAAAAAACGGCCGATTTTCGGCGAAAAAAAATTCATTCTCGGGCTCTGGGGACGAAAAAGTGCATAAAATTAGTTGCTAAATTAGGAGCAAAAATCCTCTAACACGTGGTGTAGCCAGAATCCCAGTTTCTTGGTCCTTGATGCCGAAACAACGAAATTGGAAGCAAAACGTCCGTCCACCCGTCCGTCCGTCTGTCCGTTTGTTCGTCCGTCAGTCCGTCCGTTTGTGAATACACCTAGCGACTAAACCATTCGTACGATCTTCTACAAATTGAAGAATCCCCTGTATATCTGGCTCTGGTTGAAACTTTGAAATTTTGAAAAACATTCTTTAAAATTTGGAGGTACTTTACATGAAGGCCCCCGGGCATTTTCAAAATTTTCTTAAAAACAGCCCCAAATATTTTCTTTCAATTTCTTGTAAGAATAGATTAAAATACACTTGTAATGGTGGTATAGGTTCGATTTTCGCGTTTGAGTCCGAATTTTCGGAAATAAAAGAATGAATTTTTTCGGCATCTTCTTACCACTACAATATTGAACATAGATATTTTTCCTTTAAATGATATTTGTTGTTTATAAATAGTTCTTTTATTAGTCATGTAGAGTTTTTTGAGAATTTCAGTAGTTTTCGTACAATAGTACGTGCAATATTTGCAAATTTCTAACCTTACAAAAGCAAGATATTCTCAAAAATTGGCTCCAAATTTTCTTCAAAGTTTTGGTAGGGTAAGTGCCAAACGAACTCTTTAGGTTGTCATAAACGCCATATTGCTCTATTCTTTTGTTGTTGTTGTTTCAAAAATTAATTTTTTTGTCTCTCACGTCGGTAATATTTACATTATCAATTTTTTCCAGATTATTTTATTTATGAGTGCATGTGATTCAAATAATGTAAATTAATGTTTCTCGAAAACTCAACAGTTTTCTGTAAATATGAGCTCAAAATTCCGCATTTTCAGAAACGCTCAAACGCCATTCTCTCAAAAATGGCTCCAATTTTTTTCTTAAAATTTTTATAATAGATAGTGCTAATTGCATTGTTTAATATGACGTAAGCGTCATTTTGGTGTATTCTGTAGTTTTTTAAAAAATTACACATTTTTTTTGGAATATCTCTCACGCCTTTAATATGGACATTTCCATCGATTTTTATGCATTATTACATTTGTGAGTGGAAGTGCCTCAAATGAATTCAAATGAACTTTTTCGAAAACTAAATAGATTTCTGAGAAAAAGAGTTAAATTTCACATTTACAGTAATGCTTAAATGTCATTTTCTTTAAAACAGCTACGAATTTTTCAATGAAAACCTCAATTTAGGATAAGGTTTTACTCTTCTTTAATATTTTTGAAGTAATAATTCGGTTGTACTATTAGGAAGGCAAAAAGTTGAGAAAATGTTAAAAATGTACTTTGGGCAACGATAGATGTCATCCGGCCGGTGAATGGAGCAAGACCTTAAAACCAGACCACGCCAAGGAAATGAGAAAAATTGGGTACGAGAAATTCTGTGCCATTCTGCAGCACCACTAGTTTTATTTTATTTCACGAGGTTTGGGGCAGAAGTTATTGAAACTTTTTTTTTAAATAAATGTTATCATATCATTCGATAAAAATAAATGTTATCGAAAATTTCATTCGTAGCGTGAAAGAAATACTGCAGTTGGGTGTGTTCGCATCAACAGATTGCTCTGTGAGTGTCTCTACTTGCATAGGGAGCAACGTTGAATCCTTTCTCCGACTACCGCCGTGCAAGATGAATATAACATATTTCGAGCGGCGCTCATACTCCGAGACAGCAGTTCTCCGCGAGAGAAATGCTCCAGAATGTCACTAAGTGGAAGCTCTCGGGAATAATGTCATTCCATACAAGAAAAGCATGAGAAGGAAGGGGAGTTTCTGCGAAGACACAATTACCAGTCACACAACCAGTCACCAGCAACACACGTCACGATCAGTGTGTTCGGACCGATGTGGCACATGTGGTAATCGAACATCTGCCTAATCACCTGTCTTTACAATTAGCTTGTAATGCTTTTGGAATTAGTTTACAACACTTTGCCAGACGACATTAAACAATTAAATTCGATAGAAAAGTTTAAATCTCAAGTGAACTCGTTTCTGCTGCATAACTGTTTCTATACAATTAGAGATTATACTGAGCATCACAAGAAAAGTAACATTAATTTTAACAATGATACATAATGCATTATTTACCATTTGGACTGTATAAATGTGTATAAACAACCTGTAACAAGTATTGTACTACAGCCTCCGGGTCAATGACCCCCATCTCGATCAGGTTTTTCGTCCAGTTTCCCTGATCCATTGAGCAAATGCTGAGATGGCCCCTTGTTTTGCTTCTGGACATAAATGTAACTTCATTTTCTGTGCACGTCTTCTAGAATTCAGTGGGATATACAATTATTCAAATTATCGTTTCCATGTCGATTTTTCCCCATAGCACGTCATACGCAGTTTGAACTGTTTTTTGACGTTAAATAAATAAATAAATAAATAAGTAAATAAATAAATAAATAAATAAATAAATAAATAAATAAATAAATAAATAAATAAATAAATAAATAAATAAATAAATAAATAAATAAATAAATAAATAAATAAATAAATAAATAAATAAATAAATAAATAAATAAATAAATAAATAAATAAATAAATAAATAAATAAATAAATAAATAAATAAGTAAATAAATAAATAAATAAATAAATAAATAAATAAATAAATAAATAAATAAATAAATAAATAAATAAATAAATAAATAAATAAATAAATAAATAAATAAATAAATAAATAAATAAATAAATAAATAAATAAATAAATAAAATATTGTGAACTTCTATTGATCTCGTATATGCTAAAATGCTTTGAATCATGGAACCAAACTGTCATTTTAAATACCTTAATAAATATGAAAAACACAATCTTCTCACAAAATAATTAGTTGCCATGACTTATGTCCCAACCCTCGTACATTTTCTCATATTTCCTCTACATAAGAAATCATCACCACTTCCATTACACACATCCATTCATCTCTACGAAACAATGAAATGACTAATATTAAACTCTACATCTCTAGTGCCGCAGCATCAAAAACCAATATTCTCAAAATCCAAAATAAATATATATTTCGAATAATTACGAAAGCACCCTGGTTTACCCAATCCCCCAGCTCCATCAAGAACTATATAACCCCCATCATGTACTACATTTCTCCTTTCTAGCCGTAAAATTCTATTACAAAATGTCTCGAAGGCATTCGGAAGGCATGGAAATCTTTACACTTTGTAATGCGAGTGTTAAGGAAGGGAAGCAGTAAATCAAGAGAACTAGCCTCTACAACCATTGTGCGCCCGGTGTTAGAGTACGGAGGAGCGTGTTGGGATCCATATAGAAAGGGCCAAATAAACTCCATCGAAAGAGTTCAGAAAGTAGCAGAAAAAATTGTAAAAGGGGAAGTTCGTTAGGAAATATTTCCAATGAAATATCGTCATGGGAATCATTGGCGAGCCGTAGGGAAAAAGCAAGGTTGTGTATATTTTACAAAGCGTTATGGAAGAATCCGACATGGAGAGAAATTCAGGAAAGAATGCATGAACCCGTCTACATAGCACGTCACGACCATATTAGAAAAATACGTCCAAGGAAACAGAGAATTGATGTTGGAAAAAACTAGTTTATAAATAGGACGATTTAGTCATGGAATAGCTTGTCTGTAGCACTAATGGAGACTTTTCCAAGAAACGTCAACACGTTTAGGTTAAGATTAAATTCTAACAATAGTGTAAGCGACAGGATCAGTAGTCAGTGAAGGGTCTCTGCATTTAGTAGGCATGCCTTAAATGGAATAATTTTGTTCTGTGTATTGAATTGTATGTATTTTTAGTATTCATTATTGTGCTACGGTATTAGATCTATAGTAAGTGTAAAAAATGTGCCTCCGGGCTTAATGCCCAAAGCAAATTAAATAAATTATCTAACTATTTGAGTACCGGCAGCTACCCATTTCAAACTCGGAAAACAGAACCCTTATTGGAAACGTTTGAAAAGGAAACTGCCCAGAGAATTTTTAGACCCTCCTTAAGCAGACGGGACATGATCATCATTTTCACATAATGTTATGTGCTCCTGAAACAAAATAACCACAATATTAATAAATATACGAACCTACTCTATGAAAATCATCCACTGTATCAGCCGTACACAGCTGCTGAGTGCCATAGACCAACCAGAAATGAATGAATGAATGAATGAATGAATGAATGAATGGATGGATGGATGGATGGATGGATGGATGGATGGATGGTTGAATGAATGAATGAATAAAAATTCTCATACAGTGAGATAACTTTTTACCAGATGGAATAGAGATGTAACCTAGTAAGCGTAGCACTAGCATAGAAATATCACTGTATAACGTTAAATGACATCTCCCTCTACATGATGATGGGCAAAAAATGACTTTCAGGTAAAACTATAGAACACAATTTACGGGAACAATCATTTAATTAACTCAGTTCTGAAGGTATAATATTTTTGCTGCAAGGTGCGACTGAATATGACTTTTGTGGTATAGCCCATTTAAAGTTTTCTGATCAATAGAAACAATTAAAATAATCTGTGTGTTTTTATACAAACAAAACATGATTTCTTTTAATCAAATGTTTTTTTTTTTGAAAAAGCATGTTTTTAACGGATTGAAAACAAAGATGTTTTAAACAAACCTAAAATCAGTTAAACGGACATTGTTCTAATATCGCATCAGTGGTAAATATTCTGGTCTCGGGTACTTCAACGTTGGATGTAAAAGTAGACTAATATTAAGTCACCCGAGGAAAGTATTTCCGACAACACTACTCCGAAATATGTGATGCTTCCTCGCTAAGGGCAGACAGATTATTAAACTGTCGTTATCTCAACAAAATGCACCTTTGATTCACGTGAAAGACCATTCCATGAACCACTACAGCGCAACAGTGTTGTCACGTGCTCGCGGTACTAGCACGTGTCATAGGCAATTATCTAAGTGAACTTCTTGTGACGTCATCAAAAATCGATCCGATATCGGCTTCTAATTTGTTAACAGTGTCCCTTCTCCAAGCCCAAAGAAGTTTATGCGGTCAATACGATTGATTTATTCGTGTTTTCGGGCACGTCAACTGCTTTGGTAATTAGTTCCGTAAGTGTAGTGCATGTTTTTCTCGAGAGATGGTGCTGATCTTTTCCCGCTGGGTGGCGAGATCCGGCGCCGACCTATCGTCGGCTAGTGGGGTTTCCCCCTAACCAGGACTCTCCCTCCAGCAGGGCAGCGCCCCAGCCGGGACAAGCTCTAAGCTCCCGACCGGTCTCTCGGAATATGTAGTAGTGTAGTGCATGTGTGTGTAAGGGGAGAGGATAGGACAAGGAAGAGGAAGGAAAGATCGCGCACGGTCCATGGCCCGTTTGTTAGGGTAATGCTGCGGCATTCGCCTGGTGTTGATCGGAGAAACCACGAAAAACTACCGATCAGAGCAGCCGGCCGCTAGAACTCTCCTCCAGACTGCGACCGAATTCGACCTAGCTGAAAAGCTAGGTCGAATCCTGCCGCCGTCAGGACTCGAACCAAGGACCTCCCGGTCAGAGGCGCTGCAGTGACATCAATGATGCACTGAGCTCCCGGTGCGGTCAATAGGAAAAAAAAAAATTTCTGAAAGAGCTTCGAATTTGGAAGAGTGGGTGACTGTGCAGTGGAGTTTGACCAGTAGCAAAATGACTGGAAGAAGAAGAATAAAAAGAAGAAAAAGAAGAAGAGATCCGGTTTGGTCCAGTTTCATTAAAGCAATGAAAAATATAAGAGCAAAATGCCGAAAGTGTGAGAGATTTGTTGTTGGATTTGATGCTAGAATGCGTTCATACTTGAAAAAACAAGTGTTTCTACTGCTTCTGTCCGTGAGATTTGCGTTGAAGACAGATTGTGTTAATAACCGTGTTCATTGTAGCCCAACAGATACTCTCAGTTCTAAATCAAGTAAGAAGCCTGTGTACAGAATCTTTTAGACTGAATTGAAAGTGTACCACAGTGGAAGATTTATTTTGCTAAAACTATTCGTGAAATGTAATCAAATTAATTCTACAATAATGTTATTTTATTTACAAATAATAACATGCTCTTGCAAGTTTTTCAATGTCAGGATTTAATTTGGCAAAGCAACAATGTGAACTACCTTCTAAGCAATCTAAACTGGAGTACTTTTTGTTACGCGCACTTCTGCTGATGATAAGAAAAGTTTTGACATTCAAGTAGTCAAATATATTTATGCTACGAATACTACATTTAAGCCAGTCAAGCATCCGGAATTTAAAAAAATGATTGAAATGTTGCTTCCAGGATACACACTTTCAATACGACAATAAATTGGAAATGAATTAATAAACTTTATGAAGTCGAAATTGATAAGATAAAACAATATTTCATAATTAAGTTTTTTGTATGACTGAAGACGATTGGAGTAAAATGAACCTATCTTATGTACTACTGTGACAGATGTAATCGAAGAAAAAGTGTATCTCAGTGATACGATTAATACAGATGATGAATGTCATACGGAAGTCTATCTTCTTGATGTAGAGACTGAATAAATCAAAAGTTGCGAAAAGTATGGTTGTTTTTGGTAAGGGTTTTGTCACTAACAACGCTTCGAACATGAAAATGAAGAAAAATTAGCAAGGTCAGAAGAACATGGTTTATCAGACATTATCGCACAGTTGCTCCGCGCATATCTTAAATCTTTTAGCACAAGATATATAAATTCCGAATGCGAAGGATTATGTGAAGAAAATTATAAAATATTTTAAAAATACCCACTTTGCAGATGCTAAGTATAAGCAGAACGGTGGCCAATCTCTGACTATGACGCAGGGCGTTAGATGAAATTCTTTAGCAAACTGCTTAAGATCTCACCTTGAAAACTGTCACATTTTATGAAAAGTATGCTCAGAAAACAGATCAGGATTAGATTCAAATATGATATCTAAGGTTAATGATATGAAATTAAAAATTAAAACAGAAGATCATCTTAAAAATTACAAAAAAGTTTCAGTCACACTTGACAAAGGGCAAAAGGATTGTTGCACAATAGGAGAAGCAGCCTACATTTGGATACTCAACATTTGGATTGCTCAAATAGTTTCAGAAAGAAGACATAAAAGCTCATGTAACCTTGATGAAAAATCGATTTCAAATGACGAAGACACATTTTTAGGAAACATATTAGATCATCACTTTTGAGGTGAGAGTTTCGAACAAAATTGTATTGGTAAAGCCCTGGAATTTGTTAATGTCCTGCCACTACACCTGACATCTTAAATTCCAGGGAAGAATCATCATCTTTCAAAGAATATATGTTTTCTGAAGAAACAGCACATGACAAACAATTAACATGGTTGCTTTCTTTGAAACATAATTTCAATTTTGAAACAATAGCACTGGAAAGTCAATCGTATCATCAGATGGAATTGAAAGACTTTTCTCATTATTTGAATTTATACATTCAAAAATTAGGAAAAAACTAGTTACTCAGAAAGCTGGCAAACTTGTAACTTTATTTAAAGCATTTAATTAAAATTTTCACTAAGTTGTATTGATTGCTGTTGAATGCTAATTTGTATTGATTGTTTTGTAAAAGTGTATTCAAATAAAACCTTATAAAAATCAATGATATGTTTTAAAACTAAAACATGTGTGATGGTTTATCATAAGGGAAATATAAAATACTAGGGTAATAATATAAATTTAATATTTCATAGTAAACATGATAGGCGTAACAATGGCCGGAGGAAATTGATGCAAAAATGCGATCGTTTAGGAAACACGGAAAAATATTAATACGAGAGATTGAAAGGAGAGAAGCAGAACATATAAATGTTTTGTTTAAGTAGGAAAGGACACGTGAGAAAATCTGTGGGAGAATAAGTAATTTATGAAAGAATTAGGATAGCAAAGTCAAGGAATAAAAGAGTTAACATGGACAAACGAACAACCAATCAGGATAGGAGCTCATGCGAGAAATGAAATAAGTTCACACACATAAGTTCATCACACCGAAAGAAGAAAACCTGAGAGGGAGATAGTTCAAAGGCGCATAATATGAAAAAACGAGAACTGATCCGGCGTTTATGGAGTACAGATCGCAGGGAGAATGGATCGGGTGCTGATAGTTTGCAGATCGAGAGAGAGGGCTGCTCGCGATGTCGGTGAATTTAATTTTGAAGTTAGCAGAACGTAAACAACGTGACTAAGTGGGAAGTATTTTATATCTCGGAATTAAAATTAGTAATGAAAGAAAATTACGTGTGTGGTATCATGGACATCGAGGGAGTTACAAAACATGGTAAAATGAAATTGGAATGAACAATGCATCGGTCAAGAAGGCATAAGCTTTATAAAGGAAAATAAAACGGGGACACTTTGGTTGAAATTTTCTAATTATTAATGTAAGAAGATGAAGTTTTGTCATAAGCAGAATTAAATTTTTTCATTATTCTTTTAGAATTAATTATAAGGAGAACGGCCGAGCATGCAAACAAAGGGGAGAGAATTGTAATAGATTATTTATTTAATAATAACAAATTGTTGTGTCAATCAAGTTTGTTGTTTGTTTTCTTTTGTTTTTTATTATTCATTCACAACAAAGGTTATATTAGTTACAACTGGAGCTGAATCAACAGGAGCAGAAAACATCATAATATTTCCTGTAATAAATACCAGGAGGTGGTTTAAAATAATACGTAATATTTTAGTGTGAACTGAATTCCTGTAGAGGCAGAATATCGAACCTACGATAATATAATTTTACCCTGACAGCAGCTAAACCCTATATAAATATGATAGGAAAACTATATGCTAAGATTTTTGTATTATAATAATATACATTATAGGGAAAAATAGCAGTTATATATGCGTTTTAAAATATTTAAACAAATATATTTAAAATACATGTTAACATTTAAAACTGTTTAAAACAAATTGTTTCAAACAGATTTTTTGTAACTTACCAACCCTGGTAAAAAGGCTCCTGATACGCAGGTGACACTATCTAAAATCTTGAAACTTTTAAAAGAGAATAAATCAGAATATAACAAACTATGAAAATTATTGCCAGATAGAGAGCTACCTTACGCCTAAATTTTGAATTTTATAGAGCCTCTTGAAGGAAGAAGACTGAATGACACCTGTTCCAAATTATACGTCAAGATAAAATATCGTTAACATAAATAATTTGTATGTAGTATTATCAGCTACACAGTTGGACGTTCTATTTCTGGTGTTTCTTTACTCACCTCGATGACTATCAATGATCGGCGAAGGAAGCTGGTACAATGTAGTAGATGGTCACGAGGTAATGGAAATCAGCGGTAAATTATCGACACTGTAAACAAACCATATTTAAAGATCTACATACTTCTACTTACCATTAGTCATGATAATTAGAGCCTCTGCCAAAGAAAGCTTACCACGACGATTATCGCGTTCGTACCAGGAAAGTGAATGGTTGGTGTTAGAAAGAGCTCTCAGAAAATAAGGTCTTACTCACGTGAACTTGAAGAGTTCTCGAAGAATTAAAATTTGTTGGAAGGGAAGTACTTCAGTAAATCATTTGATACCAATTGCGAGTAATTTTAAGCATTCTCTAAAAGTTTATGAGTAGTTATGATAAACGTGTTTGTGGGGTAATGGTGGTCAGTGATTTTCATTATCCTAGGGTCACTGCCATTGCCCCAAACAAAATAATTTATTGATCTGAATGAGTTTAAATGCTCCCTGGGGCTAATTACACATGTAGAAAGAATGGCTGGATGGATGAATTCATCGAATGGCTCAAACACTTTAAAAGCCTTACTTGACCAACTGTCCAGAACCTGATCTCGGATAACCTTGGAGGACACATTATTTTAGACACCTACAATTATTGTGAACAAAATAAATACTGCTTGAAATACTAATGCGATCTTTTTGCTTTATATTTCTTTAGTGACTCCAATTATCCGCATGGGAGGGTAATGGGAGTCAAATGCAAATTTTAGGAATTACGATATTTGAGAGGGTTGTAGTGAATTTTGTATTATTATTTTGTGGAAACATGAGCTTAATAATTAATCTGTGATACAAAAGCACATTCTCGTTCATAGGAACAATTCGTACTGACTTACATTGAAAAAACAAAAAGTGACCCTCATTACCCTCGCTTCCCCTATATCTTTCTAAACGGATGATGTTTACCAATTACGGAAACAATTCATTAAACGAGTCTGCCTTTCCCTAACGCCAGCATTGCTTTAACACTGTACATTCTTCTTTATTACACAGAATCAGACATACATACATACACACACATACATTTTAGTAGTTTTCCCGTGATTTTGAGTAAAACACCAGCAATAGTAACTCGTAAACGGCTCCAATTCTGTTCTACAAAATTTTTGTAAGGATGCACTGTGTCAGATGACATAACTCTATTTTGCACTTTTCTTTTGTTTTTAAAAAATTTCACAAATTCCCCTCCCCCCCTCTCTCTCTCTCTCTCTCTCGCGCGCGCGCGCGCTCGCTCGCACGTTCGCTCGGTCGCTCGCTCGCTCGCTCGCGCGCTCTCTCCCTCTCTGTCGCACTCTCTCTCGCGCTCTGTCACTCTCGCGCTCTCTCTCTGTCTCTCTCTCGCTGTCTCTCTCTCTCGCGCGCTCTCTCTGTCTCTCTCTCTCTCTCTCTCGCGCGCGCGCCATCTCTCTCTCGCTCTCTCTGTCTCTCGCGCGCGCGCCCTCTCTCTCGCTCTCTGTCTCTCACGCGCTCTGTCTCTCGCGCTCTCTCTCGGTCTCTCGCTCTCTCGCGCTCCTTTCTCTGTCGCTCTCTCTCTCGCGCGCACTCTCTCTCTCGCGCGCGCTCTCTCCTCTCTCTCTCTCGCTCGCTCGCTCGCGCGCTCCATTAATATTTACATTTCCGGCAATTTGTATGTTTATTCATTTTTTTAATTGTGATAACGTTGGAGTACTGTCTCAGTTTTCTCCCTTGAATGTGTCTTATAATATTCTAGAACATATATTTTTTTCAGATTTTTACTTTCTCATATACGTACGTATATACGGAGTGTTATATGTAGTATAGCGAAAGTTATGTATTGCTTATGTAATTTGATTTCGAGATTTCGACGGAAATACACGTTTTGGGATCCCCTGATACCGATAAAGTATTGTTTTTTTCATACGGCCATCCGTCTGTCTGTAAACACTGCCAGCACCTAAACCACACGTACAGTCTTTTCCAAATTGAAGAAACCCCTGTTCATCTGGCTGTAGTTGAAACTGAAGTTTTGAAAAATATTCTTTAAAATTTGGTGGTACTTTACATTAAGCCCCCCAGAAATTTTCAAACTTTTCTCTAAAACGGCTCCAATTTTTTTCTTTAAAGTTCTTGTAACAATAGAGTATAGTACACTTATAAAGGTGGCATAGGACCGATTTTCACGGTTAACTCTGAATTTTTGTAATTTGCAAAAGTTTGAATTTTTTCGGCGTCTTCCTACAACTATAAAATTGAAGACAGACATTTTTCTTTTAAATGAAATTTGTTGTTCATAAATAGTTCTTTGATAAAGGTCATGTACATTTTTTTGAAAACTTTAAAAGTTTTCGTGCAATATTGCGTGCAATACTTGCAATTTTAAAAAAACAAAACAATATTTCCTTAAAAACGGCTCCTAATTTTGCCTTTAGTTTTTTGGTAGGATTAGTGGCGAATAAATCCTGTACGATGGCATAAACGCCATATTGCTCTATTCTTCGGTTTCTCAAAATTTACAAAAAGTAATTTTTTTGACTTGTCGCACACGTCGGTAATATTTACATTAGAGGCGATTTCTTTACGTTATTTTACTTATGAGTACATGTACTTTAAATAATTATTAACACAAGCAGTTCTACTTTAAATTTTTGGCATTCAGAAGTAATTTATTGTAGAATGTTTTGATTACATGACGTTTCAGCTACACCTTATAGCCATCTCCAGGTCTGGTTACAATTGTACATTTTAACAAATTATAGTGTATAATTTTCAATACATTTAGAAATAAATATATGTTGACAGAATCTTACCTTTTATAAAATAGAGTAGGAATATTAAACTACACTAGAATATTTGCATTATACACAATATTAACATGGTGAGCATGCGTACTTCCGCTCGCAGTTCATTTCTGTTACCGTCTACTTGAACATTGGTGAAAGTTACAAGACAAACATGTAATATTCAACGGCGAAGGAAGGGGCGGGGAACCGATGAGGAAGAAAAAATTAATTTTGATTTTGATTGTTAAATTGGAAAAGCGAGTTGTCTTAAATTCCAGTGAAGGTGTTGGATTCTATCGTAGTATTTAAAGTTGCATTCAGTTTTATGTGTAATGTCTCTGATACATACTGCTGTGTAATGTATCTTATACACATACTGCGGCGGCAATGGTCAATTTTGAAAATATTGGTTTTTCGTTTCAGTTTTGAGCAAGAGAGGAGAAAACCACGTATCCAATTTTCCAAACCTAAAATAGGCATCCGGTTTCCCGTATTCGCGATCTCACACCCACAAATTTTACTGAAAACGGCGGATTATTTCTCAGGCGTTGGGAAATATTACTATTGACAACTCATACAACGAAAATAGTATCATTTGGCAGTAATTTTTTATATAATAGAATAGAATATTTATTTTGCTACTTAGGAATACATAAAATACTTCCGGTGGTAGCGTTTTCTAAAGAATTACAAAAAATACCCAAAACAAACATCAAACAACATTACGATATTTACGTGTTACCAAATACAATTTTACAAAATTAATCTATTAACCATATTTACTTAGTCTAATTTTAAAATTTTTGACATTCTGAGGGAAAGTCTCCAGCACTGCTGCAGGTAATTTGTTCCAATTTTGTATCGTTCTATTTACAAATGAGAATTTATCTACATCTGTTCTCTGTTTTCTTTGCCGAATTTTGAAACCATGATCCTTCCGCGCGACGTAAGTTGGCTTTGATAGTCTTTCCCGTACTTCACCCCACGGACGATCCCCTCTTATTGATTTGAATAATGCACAGAGACGCGATTTCTCTCTGCGTTTTTCCAAAGGTTCCCACGATATAAATTCAGAATTTGAACGTCCTCTCCTAACACATTTTGCAGCATATTTTTGTACTTTCTCGAGAGATTTTATTTGCCCTAAACGATAAGGGTCCCAACATATGGAGCAAAATTCTAATATCGGACGTACCAGAGACGTGTACCCTAATTCCCTTGCTTTTTCCACTTCCTTTTCTAAGTATTCTAATTACAAAGTGTAATGCCTTCCACGCCTTTTTCACTACATCATTTACGTGTTCTGTCCAACCCAGATCCTCATTTAGTACATTTCCCAAATATTTACAGCATTTAGCCCTCGGAATATCCCGATTTCCTAATTTATATATGATATCGTCTGTCTTTCTAGAACGTGCGAATCTAATAAACTTGCGCTTGCTGGGATTTCATTTCATTTCGAGATAGCCCATGATTGTAGCTTATCTAAATCAACCTGAAATATTTCTGTATCACTTGTGTTCTTAATTTCCCGATAAAGTATACAATCATCAGCAAAAATACGTATTTTTGATTCAATTCCCTACCAAATGTCATTAATATACGCTATAAATAACAAAGGACCTAGGACACTTCCCTGTGGCACTCCGGACGTTACTTCCGCCCTCGAAGAGAAATTTGACCCGATTCGCACCCGTTGAGTACGCGAGCTGAGAAATTCTCGAATCCAGAGAGCAATTCTTCTGTCTACGTTAAGCTTACTAATTTTTTGTGTTAATTTATCATGGGGAACGAGGTCGAACGCTTTTGTGAAATCTATAATAATTGCATGAACAATGGAACCTTCATCGAGAGAATCAGCAATGTCCTGACTGACAGTGACGACCTGACTCTCGCATGAATATCCTTTTCTAAAACCGTGTTGCCCTTCGTAAGTGATATTATTCCTATCCCAAATTCCGCGTAAGTATTCTGCCACTAAATGTTCCATTTGCTTACACACTACAGACGTTAGACTTACTGGGCGATAATTTTCAACATTTTGACGCGAGCCTCCTTTGAAAATTGGGACCACTATGGCATCTTTCCAATCCTGTGAAATACATGAATTGTTCAGTGATATCTCGAAAAGCCGTAATAGGTACGATAACATAGCTTCTCCCCCTAATTTGAGAATTTCCCCCGAAATTCCGTCCGGTCCTGTTGATTTATTATTACCTATTTTGGCAATTATTTTCCTAAGTGCTCTCGGATCTAGTACAAAAATTACGTGAGTTATTCTGAAAACCGTTGCAGTTGGCATTCCCAACGTGGCAGAAGCATTTATATTATTAAATTAACTATATGAGAGCTTATAGAATCTCTACAATGCATATTGTTTATACTTTATACAAGCACGCTTCCTCTTTCCTCAGCTGCTGGCTTAAGAAACATTTGAAACACCTGTGTTCAAGAATACCACTTTCTCTTCGCTTCTACGCGTCAATTTATTTATTTTTAAATCCCTCTAAGCTAAATACTGATTGCTTAGTCATTATTTTCTTTAATTAACTTAATTCTTTAATTTATTTTATTTATTAAGTAAATAATTTTCTATTCTGATGCATATCCTTTTAAACCACCCTACCAATTTCATATCACGGCGGGATTCAATCACATAATTGTGTGACGGTACGAAATATGTCACGACCGTAATATACTGTCACGTCCTTTATCTGCACTGTTTATGATTGCATTGAACGATGTCTATTTTCAAGTTCAAATATCGTTTACAAAGATTTGCACTTATTGTGCAATTTGTAATTATTTTTCTTGTAGCGTCCACTAGTTTTTGTGGGTTTGTTGTCCATTTTTTCCTCGCACGATGTGTTGGTCAGTTTTTACTGTGCATGCTATCAGTGCATCGCCGAATTATTTGAATCATAGGTTGACTATTCCATTATTAGCTCCTTCTTTTCGCTTCTTTATTTAGTGATCGCATTCTTTGCCTAGTCTGCACGCCTTTTGTCGCATTTTGTTTCACTTTTAGGAATTACATTTATCTTTCTTTATTTCATGTCACTAAATATGAAATTTAAGTCTTTTGTATTTTACGATTAATACATTTATTACATTCTGTGTTTTGTACTAACAGAGATTTAGCTTTTAACATTGTAAGTGTATGATCACGTTTTGCACTATCTGTATACTTTTCAAAGTGTTGACAGAGCAAAAGAGAGATTTTTCAAGTACAAGAGGAAATTAAAACTTCTTCAGCTTAATTTGAAGAGCCTTAACGTTTATATTTCACTCAATTTTTTTGAAAGGGATAATACGTAATGTCTGCTCTTTATTTCTGTTAATAACAAGTATTAATTTAAACTTTTAATAAATTATATTTCTATTATTATATATTATACAAAAATAAGTTGGTTAAAAATGTTCTATCCATTTCTACTTTTAACCGAGTTGCTTTCTCATCCTCCTCCTCTCCCCTATGCCGTGGTGTCATGTGCCGCACGGCATCAAGTGTGGGGTTGCTATACGTCATGAAAAAGCGGGACATGTCCTGAATATCGACATGTGTCCCGCTGCCCACCAGAGTTTTCTTTGTTTTTGTGAAACGTTCTGAATTTTTGTACTCTATTATAATTCCAAACAGTCGTACAAAAAAGAAAAAAGAACGTTTTGGGACTACTTGTGAACTACATCACAGAACTATGCGCTGCATAAGAGAACGCAACCTTTGTTAAGTAAATATTGTTATTTTTGTCTTTTATGGTACAATCTGAATCCTGAAAAAGAGATGAATAAAAGTACTATGTGTTTTGAATCGAAATGCATCTGTTTCTATCAATCTGTTAATAAAAGAGAATCTGGAATGCAAGGGGGAAAGGGCTGAGTCAATTTCTGTGTTTTAATACCGAGCAAAACCATACTTTATTTAATATTTTATTTAATTACCGTGAAAGACTTCACACATTGTTGTCAAGGAAAAATAAGGAAATGACCCGGATAACCTGAAAAAGTCAGGGAAATTCGTCCTAAGGAAAGAGTGGTCAACTTGATATTCTTGAAAGTGTGCAATGTAATTTATCTTGATATACTATTAAGTTGTTTACTTGATACGCCATTTTCTTGTTATACAATTTACTCGATATAATACTATTTTGTATAAAATAAACAATTTTCTCTGAAACCTATTTCGTGGATTCCATTGCTATTCTTACGGTAACCCTAATCAAATGGTATCATGTCTACGATAATATAATCTTCAAACTCAGCAACTTCATTTTGAAAAGAAAAATGTCATTCATTATTTTAAAATATTAACTTCTAATTCTTCTTGGCTATTTAATTTTTTCAGCGGACTTTGAACAGACCGCTTTCAATACCCACCATCAAATCCACAACCCTCTCAGCTCTCTTCCAGCGAAGACCGGAACTTCAAACGCTATCTATTAAAGTCTGAGTCACACACAATTATCTCCAGAAGTTGCCGGCAGTGACTCATCGTTTACACCGACTGGTACTGTGAGGCGCTGTCAGGCGCTGTGTGCTCTCAAAATGGCGCTCAGTTCGCAGCTGTTGTTTCGAAAATGACAGGTGGTGATTATTTTGAAGATTTTCTGTGAACGTTTTACCGGAAAGTTCGTATATTTTTGTGTCAAAAATGTCATTTTTAGACATTCTCAAGCAATGGAGGCTTTGGATTCGACCTGTTGTAATGGTGGTGTATGGTTTAATAATAATAGTTCTCTTGCCATTTCTTGTGGCAAATGCAGTAAAAAATGGATTCAAAAAACAAGATCAAGGGGTTTTATTTGGCGGTATTTTTGTTATGATGGCTCTTCCCATATCGTTATGGGAAATAATTCAACATATGATACATTATACAAAACCATACCTTCAAAAACATATTATAAGGTAGTTTGTCTTCTCCATGTAATGTAATGTAATGAATCTTTTATTTATTTAATGATCTCTTATTCTCCCTGTGTTTTGTGTTTCCAGAATACTGTGGATGGTACCCATATATGCTGTTAATGCTGTAAGTTTTTTGTTGATTCATAGTTTGAACATTTCACCTTTGTAAAGAATAACGACAGCTTTCACAAGTGACTTACATAACTTTTATACCTGCATTTTTAATTGGCAGTGGTTTGGGCTTCTCTACCCAAAACAATCGATATATGTTGACAGCATCCGTGAATGTTATGAAGCCTATGTAATTTACAACTTCCTTGTGTACCTTTTGAACTACTTGAATTCAGAAATGGATTTAGAAGCAAATCTAGAATTGAAACCTCAAGTAAAACATATATTTCCATTGTGTTGCTTAGTTCCTTGGGAGATGGGCAGGTAAATTGTGTTTATGATTTTCTTTTCCTATGCTTTCAAAAACAAGAGCATAAATGAAGGACATTCCATGTTCTTATTTTCAGAGAGTTTGTTCACATGTGTAAGCATGGAATTCTGCAGTATACAGTTGTACGTCCACTTTCTACATTCATTTCATTGTAAGTATTTCGAATTGCTGTTTGTGATTATGATGCCAGGTCTCAGTACTAACTTCTGTTTTCCTTGTCTGGTGATAGCATTTGTGAGATGAGTGGTGTGTACAAAGAGGGGGAGTTTCGTGGTGATGCTGCATTTCCATACATGATAGCAATTAATAACTTTTCTCAGTTCATTGCAATGTATTGTCTGGTGCTATTTTATCAGGCAAATAAGGTAGAACTGCAACCAATGAAGCCTATTGGCAAGTTTCTTTGTATAAAAGCTGTAGTTTTCTTCTCTTTTTTGTAAGTACTTTTTGTTTTTTATAAAGTTTGTTTTTAATGAGAATGCTTTTTTATTTAGTATTCTGACATGTTAATTGTTTTACTTCATGTGTGTTATAGCCAGGGTGTAGTAATTGCTATTTTGGTGTGGACAAATGTTATTTCATCAGTGTTTGATACTAAGGATACTGATAATCTAAAGGATATATCTTCCAAATTACAGGTAAAATATGACAGTAAATAAGTTTTACATTATATTTCTTATGAAGAAATTTGTATGCAATTTTAATTTTGTGTTTTTGCAGGATTTTTTAATATGCATTGAAATGTTTCTTGCTGCAGTAGCACACCATTTTAGTTTCTCTTATAAACCATATGTAAATCCAGAATCAGAACAACTTTCATGTTGTTCTGCATTTCTTGCGATGTGGGATGTTTCTGATGTTCATAGAGATATCAGAGAGCATCTTGAAGTTGTAGGCAAGTATTTCAAATTGTAAAAATATTTGTTGAAAATTATCTCTTTATTACTACATTATATAATGTTTACACTTTGACTGTATATAAAATGTTTTATTTCATTATATTATCCTAGTGTCAATGTCACTTCCGGTTATAAATGTGTTCTAATTTTAGTCTTTTGGCTTTGGTTGTTACATGCTGTTAATGGCAGAACAAAAAATCTGAGATGCAGTGTTGTTAATTTACATATGATAAATGCAAATGTCCTTAGAAGTTGATGTGCCGTTATAAAGTTCTAATCAAATCTTTGAAAAAAATGGTTGGTTTTATCTTTCCCTCATGATAGATACCAAATTTATATCTTGCAATGTCTTCAAATACACTCCTTTTCTCGGGTTATTCAAGAAGGTCTGATGATGCCTTTTTGTACAAAATATTGTAGAATGTAGAATTAACATTGAAAAAAGTATTGATTTTATTTACTTTTGTTTCATGAAAAATACTTTTCCAGCTAATGACTCGGATTTTCTATGGCTGCAGTTAATACCTTTATTGAATGAGTAACATATTTGATTTTTTTCAATTAATCTCTCTGAAATAGTTTGTTCACCCAAGTTTTAAGCTTTAAAAAATATAGTAATTTATAAGTGTAAAACTATTTTTGACAGCTAATATCTTGAAATTATATCTGAATGTAATAAATAAAATTGTTGAAGAATACAGGTATGGTCATAGGTGTATGTCCCCTCCCACTACAAAAAAATTGTGTATTCATAACAGACAAAGAGGTATCTTGAAGTTTCTTGCAATCTCTCCCTCCTTGAAAAAATCCACAGTAACGAGTAATGGTTATATATCTGTTGCGATTATATGAGTGGGCTGTTTGTCATTGTTATGTTGATCAAGTATGGGAAGGATTTGGATATCTTTAGTTCTGAGTAGTAGTGTGGTTGAGGACAGAGTAAAAGCCATGGCAGATTGGGGGTAAGGGCAGTTTTCTAACAACCCAAAACTAATGTTTGTTATGATTTCACTCAATTTATTCAAAATAATTACCATATGTCACATCTATAGCAGTATTCCCGATCTGATTATACTTGGTTCACTTTTTATTTCAAGCTAACATTTAAAAATATTATATCAAAAATATTTATGGGTGATCCCAGCCAAAATTGGGGCATACCCTCAAATACTTACTGGATCTATCCCTGATCTGGATATACCATAAGATTTAGAAGGATTAAAGATATACCGTACATCAAACATTTTTCTTTTGAATCTTAATCATTGTAATATTTGTGATGTACTGCACTATGTTTCAGTCATGTACTGTTCATGAAAATATACAGTTGGTAACGGTATTCCATACTGTGTAGAAATTCATATTGTAGTATTTAATTTTGTGTATTTCTTTTCCTGAATATATTGATACAACATTAATTGCTATTTAAGGTTTTCTGTTACAGTCATTGTGCTGACTAGTTCTTTTTCATGAAAACATCATTTTCAATACAAATAAAAGAATAGAATTTCATTATTAAAAAAAAATTAAGTCACATTTGTGCAATTCATCTCTTGTTCGTGGGGTTGATGGCTGTCCCTGCTGAAACACTTAACGAGTTAAAATTTTATTTCAGGGAGTTCATTAAGCCGGCGCATAAGAGGTCGAGGAATGTATCAATATGCTGCTGGTAGTGCAACAGAGAGTTCTCGACTCTTAGTTCCAGAGGTTGGTGCTGATAATATTAAGAGTGCTCCTGCCAGATTAGGTGACATGCAGACTGGGTACTATGATAGCATGTCTCCTACTAGTGATGTAGCAACTGAAGCAGGAAGTTACCAAGGAGTTGACGACATTGTAGGGCAAAGTGGGAGCTGTAATACTACTGAAAGTCACAAAACAAGCCCTACAAAGTACGATGACTCTTTAATAGACTTTACTGACACTAGTCCTGATGGTGATAAACAGTTCACATCATCAAAAGTTTCATAACACTGAAAGGAATATGTATGAATTTGTGCAGCTATGGCTAGTTTTGAAATGTGTAGATAGTGCACATCAGATCTCAGTCACACAAAGATTATGGAGAAGTATTTCTTGTGCTTGGGTTTTATCAGTATGTAAAAGATATGCACAGGGGTGGAATCAAAACTTGACTTTCCTTTGAACACATTAGTTCTCTACTTCTGAGCTTGTACACACTTTCGTTCAGCACTTCTGGTCTCTTTCTTAATTTCTTGTTGTCATACTGTGTCATGTTTATATTATATATTTGATTTCACTTTTAGTTTTCAAAACATTTATAGCATTTTAAATTGTATGCTTTTTAATTGCTAAAATTGTTTACAATTTCTATGTAAAAATAACTGCAATATTTTCATGTAATTATGTATTACCATAAGTATTTGTAATTTTTAAAATCTTTTCTTACTTTTTGAAAAC
Organism: Teleogryllus occipitalis; assembly: GCA_011170035.1. Taxonomy (NCBI): domain Eukaryota; kingdom Metazoa; phylum Arthropoda; class Insecta; order Orthoptera; family Gryllidae; genus Teleogryllus; species Teleogryllus occipitalis. The sequence continues at coordinate 95,161 of BLKR01003511.1, read as the reverse complement.
CTGTTTCAAGATGTTCACATTCATTTTTCAGGTATTTACTTATATGCAGTATTTAATTTTTTCTTTTTGCAAAAATTATGGAACTTTGTTATGGGCATTGAGTCCAGCATTTTGATGTACAGTGTATAATAAAATAGTACATCAAGATTGATAAAGAATGTGATATAACGAATGATAGTGTGGATTATCCATGATATGTGCTGACAGAATTGCTAATATGCAGAATTGTATATTGAGTCTATCTGACATATTAGAGATGTAGAAATTAAATTGTGAGTTAAAATTAGCATATGTAATTTAGGAACATACTATATTTTCTATGTATACAATGACAGATACTTAAGCTTTTGTTTACATGTTTGTAATGCTTTAAAATGAAAGAATCGTGTCTTTGATATAGGTATTCCTTAAAATGCAACATTTGTAAAAAAGAGGAATTGAGAAGTTTTTAGTCCATTCACTTTTGTTGCATGTTTACTGCTAGTCCAAATGAAATGTGAACTGTTGCAAGATATAAATATTGCTAAAAAAATATGTAATCTTAAAAGACAAAGGCATGTATGTTTCTGTCTACATGTATTATTTCTTGCAATGCACAATTCCTGTAAGGATGGTGTTACTTAAACTTGTAAATTGAATCTACATATTGTGTATATATTTTTGTTAAAATATTGAAGGTTGTGAATTTGCACTTATGTAAGAAAAAAAGTAATAAAGGAGACCACTGACTTCTTACAAACCTCTGAAACTTTACTTCCCATAATGTTCTATTCCTAAAAATGTCTTATAGTTAATATGTCTATAGTAAAGATATTATTATAGGGTATAAATAAAGATATTATTATAAGGTATAGAAAAAGGTATTATTAATAATAATATCCTTTACTATGTTTAAAGAGAACAAGGCTTTATGTTTTGACAAAATCTTGTATGCTTCATTATTTTAAAACAATAAAAAATATCAAATTCTATTCATTGTAATGATAAATGAATAATAAAACTAATGACATAAAATCCAAAATCAAACTTGAATCTCTGAAAGTGTGTCCAGCTTTTCTAAGCTCTTGTGTAAAAATAGTTCTTATTGGATACATTTTGCAGTTTCATGAATGATACATAGAATCTCTGATGTTTAGAAAAACCATATATTTTAAATTTTCCTTTTGTTTAAAGTCAGTTACTACAAATGTTCGTAAATCAATTATTGAAAGAATATAATTGAAATCGTAAAATAAAGGGCATGGTTTATCATCATATTGGAAACCATTATCAAACCATTATTGACCATTACTGAATAATCACTAAAAAGAATTAGCACCTTCATTTGGATTGTTTCAAAGAAATGTTGAACATAATATTAATTAATCAAACAATGTTGAACATGTTAATTGTAAGCAGTTTTTCTTTAATTAGGAATAATTAAAATAATTATTTTCTTATATTGTAAATATTGAACACACTGGCTCTGCTAGAAAGGTTTAGCTCTGTACAATGTACAATGTACTTCATCCATCTTTACAGAGTTGAGAGATAGAGATACTCTTGATATGTGAATGAAGAGATTTTCTTGAAATGAAGTAGAAAACATTTGGATTCTGGAATTTCAAGATGTTATTGCTTATTGAACTTGATTACATATACATCATTTCAAATAATTTTCCCAATTTCAGTTTAACCTGTAACTGTTACTAATTAGTACATATACTTTCTTAAAAATTATATTTGTTTTTCATAATATATAATTACAATGAAGAGGAAAACTTTTTAATGTAAATTTCAGGGGGCCTGAAATATATGTATTGAAGTCCAAATGTATTGATGTATTGAAGTCCGACTATAAACAAAGTAACTCAGAATCATCTACTTTGGTTTCTCAATAAAATTAATGTATTTGAACTATTTTAATAGGTTTTTAGCATCTCCTAATTTGCATTGAATTGCTAATAAATTCATAGCCTAAATGAAAATTTAAAATGAAGTTTTGTTAAATAATTCACCAATATATTATTCTGACTTAACTCAATTATAAAAGAAATTATAATATAATATGTAAAGAACCCAAAGTAATATATTAGAAGAAAACAAATTTAAAGGAGTTTATTAGAGGAACAAAGATTTTTATTTCCCTGGTAAGAATATTAATGCATTGAATGATACATAATACAATGGGCAATTTCATTTGAAGAATTTCAATGAATCTGCAATATACTACAAGACCACCTAGCCCAAAACAGTTGTAAATGCTCAGTGGAGATAAAGGGGATAAAAAAATATAATTTTTAGGGTATCATTATTAATTTTGTTTTGGTGAATAACGAATATTCATGTAAATGGAAATGTTAGAGACGTGATAGGCTGATTTTACCCTTCACAAACAATTATATGGATTTTTCTGCCTTGTAAATTCTTTGTTTGAAAGGGGAAAATGTATTTAAAATGCTTGTTACTTTGTTATGAAAAAGTCACATGTAATATTTGAAATCATTATTTAATATCGACAGAAAATAAATTAATTATTTTTCTATGGGGGAGAAGAAACCCTTTTATTTAAGTTTGCTAATTGATCAAGATTCAAAGAACATTCCAATGTTTATTTTTTTGGTAAATATCCATATTCTTAGCAATGATTTCAACAACTGTTGCTTATCTTGGTAATTTCTCACAAGCATTTGATTTGAAAAACCGTAACTACTGTATTTTGTGCCATTCAAAAATATTTTCATTTTATGAAAATTAACTTGGTAGTTTTTGTTTCTTTGAATATTAAAGTATTTGTATTGGGCATTGTATTTACACATTACAACATTGGGAAAGACTTCAGAAAGTTGGAAGCCGCGCGCTTTGCCAAAGACAGAACGTAGACCAACCGAAAGAACGTGCAGAACGCACTGAACCACGACAGAAGGCTGTCGGATACGCTCGTAATAGTTCCCAAAAGCATCCGCTAGAGTCGCGGAACGGCGTCGAGATCTTGCCTCTAGTGTTCAAAATAACCTCGGGAAACTGTCACCAGATGGCAAGATATTAGTCTTTCTTTTGTTTTGTTTTAGTGAATTGCTAGGGGAGGGAGGGGGGCACGGCCACCTTCAGCGGTGACCGTGACCGTGGGTGGCCTGAAGGTGGCCTGCAGATCGCTGCACCTTCACACACAGCTCTTTCGCGCCCTTCAACGCTATTAGTGCAAACGTCGGGGCCAAGATGGTGGACCTACCCATAACTCTCTCTACCCAAAATTCGAATAAGAACCAGACGTAGCCTATCTAGTGTCAGAGGACTGGACGGACCACAACTTCCAGAGCCTCTAATTAGTATTAGATGGCTGCAGGTAGTCCTGCACCCAAAAACCAATCTCAACCAAACTGTATCCAAAATTTGAAGCTAATTAAATGCTATATTCCCGAATTTTAGGCTCTTTTGGATTTCCTATAATCGTGGGTGCTGCTAGCTTTAGACTAAAAGCTAGCAGTTCCCCCAAAGAAAATCCATCTCAAAATCTATTCAAAAATATGAAACCACACCCAAAATTTAAGGCTAATTTGAAGTTCTGGGAAAAAACTTATTTCTGCATTCACATTCCAAAAATCTGGGCAAAACAAAGAGAAACAATTAACATTGATTCTTATGGGCAAATAACACCAAAATCAAAAAACCTTAGAAAAATCTGAAAACCCACCCAAAATTTAAAGCTAATTTGAGGCACTAGGAAAAAAAATATTCCGGTATTTATATTCCAAAAATCAGGACTGTACAAAGAGAAACAATTAATATTAGTTCTTATGCGGGAATTAACACCAAAATCAAAAAATCTTAGAAAAATATGAAACGAAAGGTATTGGAGTACGGAAGAAAGGTAGACTTCTCGGAGTCCAGACGAAAGTTTCTCGTCTTTAAGTATAGACGAAAGGTAGACGTGTCGAAGTACAGTTGAGAGGTACACGTCTCGGAGTGCATACGAAAGTTTGATGTCTTGAAATATGGACGACAATTATAGGTCTTGAAGTGTAGGCGGAATGTGGACATGTTGAAATGACTTTTGATATCGTATTCTTTAATTACAAATCGTTACGTAAAGTTTCTGTTGTCATTATTGGTATTTTTGTTGTAAATAAATGTTTCTTTATTTCGAAATTGGAGGAGTTTAAATTTAATAAGTCAGTAAGTTGCCATATTTCAAATCTATGGTGTATGCAGTAGAATCATTAACCTATACAAATAAAATAAATGGATATTTCTGTTTTCTCCTCATGAATTTAATTCATTAAATGAAAAAATAAGAACCTACCCAATACCTACAATAAATTTTGAGCCATCGTTGAGAAACTCTAATTTTTGACACGTTTTAAAAATTTTGAACGTATTTCACTCAATATTGCACGAAAACTTCTAACATTAAAAAAAGCTCAAGATCTTAATGAAAGAACTAATTATGAACAAATTTCATTTGTAGGAAAAATCTCTATATTCAATTTTATAGATGTAGGAAAATTTCAAACATTTGCAATTTTTGAAAACTCAGAGTTGACCGTGAAAATGAGAGCTACGCCACCTTTATAAATCTATTCCTTAAAATACTATTCTCCCAGGGATATCATGCAAAGTATTCCCAAACTTTAAAGAAGGTTTTTCAAAATCGCAGAGCTTCGAGTCGAGTCAGATTGGGAAAATCTATTTTGGAAAACATTCTACGAATAGTTTAGAAGTTGGTAATATTCACACACGAGCGGACGGACGATTTTCCACAGCATTATATAACTTTCTCTGTTCTACGTATATTCCTCATTATATACATACGTATACAAGAAAGTAAAAATGTTAGTAATGACAGCAGTTTTATTCAAATATAGTTTGTAGTGCCAGTAATAAATTACCAATGGGATTTGAAACAGCCTACACCAAATGGGAAAGTAAAATTAATTGGTATAAAAAAGGACACGTTCAAAACTTTCATTTCTTGAAAAAAAATCTCATAATCAGAAAATAAGGACTTATTCACGACCCCAAATCAAAATAATTACTTTCATTGTTTGTTGGCCAACAAATACGAGACATCCCATGCCGATGCATATAAAGAAATGAAATGAAGACACAAAATAGAAGACTTAGGGTATTCAACAAACACTGGTTGTTTTGAAAGGGTTGGTATGTATATTTTTTATTATATTCAAGTTGTATAGTAAAGTTAGTTAAGTCAAGAAATTGTAAGACATATTTCAGCCACTTCAATATACTGGTGGCATTCTAACAGCTTCACTGTAATTAAAAACTTGAAAAAAAAAATGAAATTCTGAATGTATAACATAAAACATAATTACTTACCTTAGAGTCGTCAAATATCAATGATCATTTCCGGAAACGTAGAGTGTAAAATATCTGCAATATGTAGTAATTAACCCGAAGAACAAATTCGCAGAAGAAATATATTTTAAAACGACTGGTGTGTAGGCAGCACGTACTTTCTGGCTCTTGATGGACTCTGGTAATTGTTACGTAATATTATATCGCCATTTCTGCCAATATTAACACATCTCAAATATCACTTGTAAAACTCATTACTAGAAACGGGATTTCTACGCAGTATCTAATACAAAATTATGCATGCAAACATGCACTAACAGTCACACATGCACGATGCAGGGTAAAAGTTGACAAAACATTCACAATCGTATTTTAGTTCAGTATATTTTTTTTCGTGTTCTTGCCTTTGGAACAGTGAACAACTAACAATTTCTCTAAAAGTTACTCTGTCAAATTCATCTTCTTTTCATAAACGAGCGTTTATTACCTACAATGAAAATCTCAGAAGAACTTCAAAACGAACTACACTTCCCAAACTAGAGAAAGAGAAAAGAATGTCATGGAGACAAAGACAAGGAATTTTCTGCCTTTAGCATGATGATGATAGTGATGATAGTGATGATAGCACAGAAAATGATTCCTACCTCAAGACGTAATTAGAGCATACTTTAAAAATGAAATCTGAGCCAATGTGAGGTCAAATCCCTCATTTTCTGATTTTTAAACATTAATAATGTTTCTTATATTTTGGAGCTATTTCAAATCAGGATTTGAATTTAACTCTATAGAATTCCTCCTCGGCAGCTGCACTCATACCTGCACGGCACTCATTCCTGCTTGGCAGCAGCACGAAACCCTAATTCTAAAGACATTTTAATATCTTCAACAATTTTTAATGGTACGACTAGAGGAAAACCAAATTCTGAGTTGCTATTAGCAATTTTACAAAATTTAATTGTAAATTTTGGAATATTTTGAATACATTTAATTTTTATTTATTTATTTGTTTTACTGTCAAGCGAGCTAGGATCAGCTCTTGATAATTTTCGCCTCCCATTGTCTGTTAATAAGTGATAAGGTTTCCGGTATCTTCATTAACCGTTGTGAGTAAATCACTTGGCGTTGATTCATTCTGCAATTCTTCCTCACAGTGCAAGTACTCGCTTCGAAAACTCTAAAATGTGTGCCTTAGGGTTAAATTTTGTAGAAAAGCAACTATTGGTATCTCCAACTACTAAGAAAGTATGTCCAGTCGTGTGCTGACCGCCGAGGTGGTCAGACGCTCCGTCCGCTCCAGGTGAAATCACGTTGTGCGTGCGTTGACTGACTCGGTGGTTGTCAGTATTACGTAAAACGTGGTCGAGTGGAGTTATTAAGTGAAGTGATATTATTTAAATAAGTGAAAAGTTATTTTACTTTTTTTTCGTGACCATCATGGAGCCCTCTCAAGTTCAACAATCTTCAGGAGGCCAGAACAGTAAGACCAACATAATTAATTACGCTAAAGTTACTATGCAATCTCTCTTTCCCAAGAAAGAAAATGCTGTAATCATAGACTCGGCAAATAGTGCGCCAATAGTGGACTTTATTGAAAAGTTATCAACTAAAGTTAGCCCCTCTCATATCAAGTTTGCTTCAAAAATATCGAACAACAGACTGTGTGTAACTAACCTGCAAGGAAATCGCACATGGCATAGTGTACAACCATAAGAACATTGTTGTGTCAAATCAATTTTTTCCCATAAGACCACTAATCTCTAGAAATTAATCTGTCAAATGTTTGCCCTAGTATCCCACATGAAGTGATTGTTGATAAAATAACATTCGGTGTCAGAACTAGTATATACCGTTAACTTTCGTGCTGGATGTAATAACCCCAACTTGAGACACATTCCCAGTTTTCGCCGCCAAACATTTGTTTCACCAGACGATGAACAAAAATTACCTGAATCATTTCAGGTGTTTATAGATAATGTCCCCCATTGGCTATATGTAACCCGTGATGTTCTAATTTATTTTTTGTGTAAGAAACTTGGTCACATATTTAATAACTGCCCAAATCCATGTAGCTCTCAATTAACTAATACCCTACCTCTTCCTACAGAAGTAGATATTACAGAATCAACAAATGAGATTTTTGATAATTCTAATAATGTTTCTCCAAAAGCATGAGAATATACGCTTCCCGAAAGCGATAAGGTGAACGAAAGTTCTAGCCTTAACCTTGCCTTTGAGAGCTTCCCGGCTCTACCCTCTTCTTGAGCCGGCCGCGAGCAACCAAGTTACCTCAGAAGAAAACTCAATGGACGTTGACCTTTTCTGTAACCCCGTCAGATTAAAGAGACCGTTATCCACTGTAAGCTCGAATACGGAACTGATTAGCAACCAATCAAATAGCGAGAATGAACTTCCAGACAGTGACTCGGAAAACTCTGACATGGATGATAAAACTACTGAAAATAAAGAAAAAATTAAGAAACAACCCACCAAAATTAAGAAAAAAGCAAAAACCTCTTCTGAAAATGTTGACGATCTGTCGTGGTCCAATACTAAAACTATATTAGAATCTCCCAATGTTCATTACCTACCAAATTTACATCAATTCCAAAGTTTCTTTAACAGAACGAAGGGTAATAACTGTACTGTAAGAACTGCCAGAGAATTCACAGATGATTTTGCACCTTTAATAACAATGTTAAAATCTGTTCGCCAAACCTTACCAAACCGTGGTGTGAAAAATAGATGCTCGAGAATTATCAAAAAACTGGATGCAGATATGAATGAAAAAGTTAAGGCTAAGAAACATGATTCAGATGAGCAGTGATCCAACCCTCTCCCTTCTTGCCATTCTTGCTTAAGATAATATAAAATAAACTAATTCAGCTAGTTATAAGGGACATTATACAATGGAATTGAAATGGTTTTTTGCAAGAAAACCTTTCATGAAGCTTCTCATTAACAAATTCAAACCAAAAATAATCGGCTTTCAAGAAACAAACTTTCAATTTCAAAATTGTGGCTCATTGTTTGGATACAGATCTACATTTGGTAATAGAAATAATTCCCTTATTACCAGTGGTGGTGTTGCAATTTATTCTAAACCAGAATTTTTCCTACATATGTTCCTCTTCAAACGCAACTAGAAGCAACTTCAATTAGAATTAAAATGAATTTCACTGTTACTATTTGTAACTTACATTTACCTAACAGCCAAGACATAAACATCACTGAACTTGATGACATTGTTAAGCAACTCCATAAACTATTTATCATCCTGGGAGATTTTAATAGCCACACTTTTCTATATGCTACATTAAATAGCATACCCTTCCCACTTAAAGTCGTGGTAACTAGGTATATTCTAGGCATTGTCGGATCCCCTGGATTCCCTAGTCTTCCCTACGGGACCAAGAAGTTCATTTTCAGCATTTACTGCCAGCAATGCTAAATTGCTCCATCGTAATTTACAAATTGTGTGTAGATCTTAATAGAGCATCTGAGAGCAACTAACGAGATACTAAATCGCCTTGAGACATGATCCACAACGTCTTGAGGGCACTGACTGTTGATTGTTGCATAGCCTCAGAGGTTCCAACTACCACAGACAGGATTCTGGCGTTGGGCACTCCATGAAGTTGGGCTGCCAGGGGAATGACTGGTTGGTACTTTACCACTTTTTCCTCCCCTTCTTTTAGAAGGTTTGACCCATCCTCGTGGCAGACAGTCACATCGACCACGTGGACCCCCCTCCCGGCTTTTATTACCAGGTCAGGTTTGAGTCTAACCCCTTCGGCAACGGAGAAAGTGGCTTCCGTGGACACCACAGTGTCTGATTTCCGGAGCATCTTCCCATCTATTAAGTTCTTTATCTCGTCATGACGCTTTATTCTAGCTGGTTTTGTAAAAATGCCCTGACTGAGGATGTGATTCATAGTTTCAACCGCTGTTTTGCACTTCCTGCAGTATACATCCTCTCTGGACATTCCTCAACTAAGAGTAGTTTTATTGGCAGCGGTATTTGATCTCAATTGGAGTGCAGTGATAAAAAGACCAGGTTTCAGAAGATTATAGTCTTTCAAAAAGGCATTTCCAATCGGATCGTTTATATGCGCCTTAACCGCTCTTCCTTGGGATCCCAGCATCTCCCAGGCGGCTACCTCGTCATCGGCGCATTTCTTCTTATAAGCTCTTAAATCTCGTTCGGTATAGGGCCAGTTGAGCCTCAATGCTTTGGCGGTTTTAAATGTCCGTTGGTAGAAACTCGGACAGGAGCTCAGCCACCTGCAAATGAGATCTTCAGATTTTTCTAGTCGTAACCCTAGGTTCAGCGCTACCCTAGGAACGTGTTGGGCGAGCCGCAGCAATCCCAGTCCTCCATCTCTCTTAGCCAGGTAAAATAAGCCATCTGGAGTACCCATATGCAGATGTAGGAACTGTTTGACTGCCACTCTGATTTGACAGTCCGCTTCCCTGAGCATCGACGTAGATGGCATCGATAAAACTAATTGGTAGAGGTAATGTGGCATTATGTAGTTGTGAAGTAATGTCGATTTCTGAGTGGGCTTTAAATGCGCCTTCTGTAGCCTCGTCACTACTTCCATCAAATTCGATATGGATGCTTTACATGGGAAGCCGTTCCAGATAGAGTAGTCCACTCCCAAGTATGTTAGGGTATGATCATCACTGACCAGAGGAATTCTCTCCCCCAACCTTTCCAGGCAAGGGTCTTCAATGAACCAGGATCGTTCAAAGGTTGTAATTTGGAATGATGAACACTTCACGACGGACAATGTCATTCCGAAGGCCCCAAGATATTCCAGCACAATATCAACCAGTTCTTGAGCTCCTGGGGCATCTTTTGCTAACTCCTGGGGCATCCTTTGCTCTTAGGCGTCGGGGATCCCTTTCCTTGACAGAGCCCACCGAATCGCCGCGCGAGGAACAGTGTCAAATGCTTTAGATATGTCTAACACAGCGCCTACACCACCCTCTACTTTTTTCATGTCACTCCTTCGTGAAGAATTTGAACGTTGGCGAAACAGCCAGGTTCAGGAATAAACCCTTTTTGGCGTGGATTGAACTTCACCACGGATCGAATGCGTTTGTCCATAATGCCCCAAAAGATTCTACACAGCAGGGAACTAACTGTGATGGGGTGATAGTTAGTGACAAACTTATTATCCTTACCCTCTTTTGGTATAAGGATGGTGCGATTTGCTTTCTTCCCAGAAGGCACAACGCCAGTGTTTGGGTGTACAATAGGGACAATATTTCAACTTTTGCTCCTGAAGATGTATCGCTAACTTTTATCTTATCTGGTCCTGGAGCTGTGGCATTTTTCATCCCAGCTAGACGACTTTTAATTTCGGCAACTTGCACCGCGTATAGTATGTGTCTGTGTCCATTTCAGGTGTGGAAAATTTATCGTCCTCTCTTAATTCGGAAAGCCGAATTGGGGGCGTATTACCCCAAATGGATTTGTACAGATCATTAACCTCATCTCTGTTAAGGGGCTATTGTTCGACACTAGTACAGTCAATGCCCATTCTAATGCACTTTGCCAAAAGCGCTAGATCATTCTTGAAAAGATACTGCGCCCTAGCATAAGAGTAGAGGTTCCTAGTGCGTTTACCTCCATGCCTACGGGGCTTTTTAGGCCTGGTGGTGGTGGGTACAGAGGAGCCGCCCAAAATTTCTACCAACCTGGCATAGGTCTCGTTCAATTGGTACTGAGATTGAATATTTCTTTTGAGTTCATTTCCTACTTCATCGTGTTCTTGATGTACATTAGTTTGATAAATACCTCAGGTTCCTATCCAAGTTGAAATGTTTTCCTTCCAGTTAGGTGTGGCATCTAGTGTGGCCCTGTTAAGACTAGTTTCAGTAGTTGCGTCTCCGGGCGTCATAGCAATCGGGGACTCAATAAAAGTTTGGTCCCATCCTAACCGACCAGCGGTGTCGGAACGGGCCGTGTCAATAACAGATAAAACAGAATCAAAGAGGGCGGGCTCACCCGAAAGCTCCTCATCTCTGAAACTGTAGTGCCATCCTCGTTCGGAAATCGCCCCCTATCTGCTGCTGGGGAGGCAATGTCTACCTTTGCAAATTCCTCCGGGTCACTGTCGGTGGGCCGAATTTTTGGAAGGGAATCTACACGAGGCTGTTTGCTTATCTCTACCTGTAAAGACGTTTCGGCCCCCTTTGAAAGAGTGTCAGAACAAGTGATCACCGACTTTCTTCTTGTCTTGAGGTTAGGCCTTCGATACAGGGGAGAAGAATAAATCAGTATAGGAATTTGGCTCACTGGAGTTTTCGGAGGGCTAATAACCCTGAGAGACGATGCAATAACAGCAGCACTAGTAAAAGCTCTAATAGAATCATCGGACCTCCGACCATCAGATGGGGACAATGATGATTCTTCAGTCATAGTAGCTACATATCCAATGGCTGCTAAATATCTTCGATATGAAGTCTCTCTTCTTTTCCCACCCACCTGTCGGGCGGTCTTACCCCGCAGAGCAGCCAAAATCTCGTTCGACGCCTCTGGTTGCTCTTTCTCCAATGCAGCAATTTTCATAATATCATCCGAAGAGAAGATTTTCCCTGCTCTAGGCACAGCAGTCCTACCACTACGTTGTGCCTTGGCAGCTCGAGCTTTATTGGCTGCGACTGGACGCCTTAAATGCTTGGCGACAGTCACGTGACATGAAGTGCCCCGCGAAAGCGACGTTGACGTTGATGTGTCACGTGGTCTGGGAGATATATAAGCAAGAGCGCAATGCGTGGAGGTGGGTTTTGAGCTGAGTGAAAACCTCGTGCGAACGCACAAAACTAGCGCCCAGGGCCGTGCGGAGACGAGCTATGCTCGTAGGGCAACCCATGAGTTGGGACGCCGCTGTGGAACATTTTTTCCACGGGTGACTGCGGTCGCCGGGGCTCTACGCTGTCCGCGTAAGCTCGCTGAGGAGTGGCAAGGGCTACGAGTCAGGCAGATTTGCATCTTTTAAGGATCGCTTCTGAGATCGGGGTATAGTGTTTAACAGAGCTGTACACAACGGATCAAACTATTTATTTGTAAATACTTATTAATAAATATGTAAATATCTAAAGCTCGTGTCTGTGATTGCTGTTATGTTCCCACGATGTCACAACAGACTTAATTCAGTTGCCCAATCGACAATCCCTAAATCTTCGGGGATTATCCGGAACCGCCAGGTCCCTTCGTGGAATGAGAATTGCACGTTAGCCATCAAAGAAAAAAGAAAGTATTTAGAAAATATAATAAATTTAAATCGATATAACTGGACATATTATATAAGAAGGCTAGAGCTAAAGCCCGTTTAACTCTTAAAAACACTATGCTACAATCTTTTAAAGATTTCACATCTTCTATTACGGGTCAAACTTCGTCCGCAACATTGTGGCATAAAATAAAATCAATTAGTGGCTCACTCTCAACTAGCTTACCTCCAACATTAGAAGATGAATATGGAATAAAACATAGTGGCTCTCAAGATATCTGCAATGCTTTGGCAGTTTCATTCGCCAACAATTCCATCAATAATAACTATGAATCATCCTTTCGGAAATTAATGCCGTCTATATCCTTAGCTACCGAAAAAAACATCCGAACCCTTCTGAGTAACAACAGTGACCCGTTTAACCGTCAGTTCCTAATGGATGAGCTCCTTCATGTTTTAAAAAATCGTAAAAACTCCGCACCAGGTCCGGATAATATTCCTAATATTTTCTTGAAGAATCTTCCAACTTGTACCATAGAAAACCTCTTAAAAATGTATAATGGCATCTGGACCTCCCAATCCTTCCCTGAGCAATGGAGTGAAGCTCTTGGAATTGCTGGACCGAAACCAGGTAAAGATAGATCTAAAACCAATAATTTTAGACAAATATCATTGACATGTACTCTTTGAAAATTACTAGAAAAAATTGTTGGCAACCGTCTCAGGTGGCTCCTAGAAACAAGAAGCTTTCTATCTCCTTTTCAATATGGATTTCGTGAACATAGATCAACCAACGACCATCTAATAAGCATAGACACAGAAATTTGCGATGCACTAGCACTTAATCAACATGCAATTGTTGTTTCGATTACTACGTAACCTCATCTCAGTGAACATTAAAGGTAACTTATTGGCTTTTTTGACAAATTTTCTGCATCATAGATATCTGCGTGTATGCATGTTTGATAAAATATCAACACGCAGGGAAACGGTGAATGGTCTCTTTCAGGGTTCAGTTATTAGTGTGCTCCTGTGTTTGATCGCAATTAATGAAATAAGTGGTATCATAGAAGCTCCAAGTAAATTCTTTCTCCTCGCAGGTGATATTTTCATTGTATGCTGCGGCAACGATCTCTGCATAACAACTAAAATAATCCAAGAAAACTTGAACAAAATTCAAATATGGGCAAGTTCTTCTGGTTTCTCCCTTTCAAGAACTAAATCGGAATTCATTATCTCCAGAAGCTCAAACATTTTAAATGAAAATCCTGTCTTCTTTATTGGAAACCACCAAATACGTAGAGCGTATTCTTGTAAAATCTTGGGTATTACCTTCGACCAAAAGCACTAATGGAAGAAGCACATTTCCCTACTAAAGACCGATTGCGAATCCAGTCTGAACATATTGAAAATATTAGTATCTCGAAAATGGGGAGCAGAGTGGAAATGTTTAATTAATGCTTATCGTTCTATTATTCAAGTTGTAGTATCCAATCAAAGGCAAGAATTCATAAAACGATTTTATTCAATGACCTGGTACAATAGCCGAAGTTCCGTATCACCAGTAGAGTGTACCAATAGCGAAGCCATTTCACCGTTGTCCAGAAGAAGTCCCAAAAGCAGCCGAGTCGTCGAATATCCACTAGAGAGTTCCTCTTTCGTTGCACAGGTCGTCATCGTAGCCGCTCACCACTCTTCACACCTCAAGTCACACAGCGCAATATAGCACGAAATGTACAAAATTTTCAAAAAGTTGTACATGACCTTAATGAAAGAACTACTTATGAAAAACAAATTTCATTTGAAGGAAAAATTTCTGTCATCAATTTTGTATTTGTGGGAAGACACTGAAAAAAATCAAACTTTTGCAATTTCCGAAAATTCAGAGTTAACTGTGAAAATCGGACCTATACCAACTTTATAAGTGTATATTACTCTATTCTTTCAAGAAATTTAAAGAAAAAATAGGAGCTGTTTTTGAGAAAATTGTGAAAATGTCAGGGGAGATTTATGTAAAGTACCCCTAAATTTTAAAGAATGTTTTTTCAAAATTTAAAAGCTTCAACTAGAGCAAGATGAACAGAGGTTTCTTCAATTTCGAAACGATCGTGTATGTGGTTTAGGAGTTAGTAGTGTTGACTGGCGGGCGGACGGGCGGACGGGCGGACGGGCGGACGGGCGGACGGGCGGACGGGCGGACGGGCGGACATGCGCTCCGCAATAAAAGAAGTCAGACCTCCACGACTTGTTCGAATAATGGAACATAGGGCAAATATGGGTTAAATAAGGTCATGTATAGTACAATTTTTCGAAAATATGACTAGTTTTCGCGTAATTTGTCGTGGAATATACTAGGTAATTTAGAAAAAGTAATTGTCTTAAAAACAGCTCCAATTGTTTATCTCGAATAGATCAAAGAACGCTTATGTACTAAATGGTAAAGATCCATTTTCTTTGAACTCTCTGAATGTTTGGATTTAGCACGACTAATTTTAATTTCCCGTTAGTAAGATGTATCTCCTACTCACCCATTCTATTGGATTAATTTTCTTAACATGTTCATCAGTTTCCATAACCTGAACCTCGTAAATAAATATATTAATGTTATTTATGTATTTCTTTATTAAGTAAGGATTCCATTAGTAATAGGAGGAGTTTAAGTTAATGATGAACGTAGAATGCTTCGGCTATATTTATTGTGATTTATTTTGTATAAAAGTTACATTTTCATACAAGATCCAATCAAATGTAGACATTTCATCGTTAAATGAGGGTCCTCTCGATTTCTAAATAAAATTGATGGTACTAAGGACAATGAAGGAAAGCGAAAACATAATTGTATTGTGTATTGTTCGATGTTTCCCATTCATTCTATCTCACTTGCTTTTATTGTGCACTGAAGGAGGCAGTGTCTTCTTCAAAAAACCTGAAAAGAAAAATATATTTTAGTTTTTACTGACACGTTATTGCTTGTTATTGCCTTCGATACGGAGTTCGATTTACAATGCATAACTTATCTGGATCGAAAGGATCGTGGTTACGAGGGAAATATGAAAACAGTTGAATGGTGCTAAATGTTCTCTTATGGAGGGAATTATGGTATGGGAGGGAAATATTAACAGACAGAGTCAAGTTAACTACTAGTTAAATAGTAAATAAGTCAATATGAAGCATTAAAATTACGTAAAAAATAAAATCATGTATGTACTACGGGCGTTAATTGGTTCTAATAATCTTGGGTGACAAAAAGCCCGAGGACCTTTGGTGCATAAATAACTATTAAAACAATCGAAATCCCTAATAGTGCTAAATAGTTTATTGCTCCCTGCACGTCTATTAAAATTGATATGAGAATTGACAAAAAAATATAAAAATATTAACTTTCTTATTAATACAGTCGAGCATTCTGAACAAAACTTAGGTGTAATTAACCAACGGGCTCTGGGAGATGCACAAATAACCTCACCAATTTTTATTTTTTGTTTAATTTTTAGTTTTGCGCATTTTAATGAATTGAACAATATGTGAATAAACAGTTGATAAAATTATAATCCGTAAGTAATGAAAAGTTCAGAATTCACTAGGCACATAAAAATATATTAATTGAAGGAAAACGAAGATTCATTGTTTCTATCACCCTTCAATTCGTTTGATTTAGTAGGCAGATATAAAAGACCACAAACTATTTTGTAATAAACATAATAATATAAGATACATTATAACAATAATTCACAGTTATAATATTTGGGTTTTCGAAGTTTTATCGAAAAAAATGTAGTAACCGTTCTTTGAGTAGGAATAAATACTCTAATGCCGTCTTTTTATGCAATTAATTTGTTTCGATTATTCTTAATGGACGATTGCCAGTTGGAAAATGTGCACAGATTATATACATCTCCCCCGTACGTGGCAAACATTTTTAAACTTTTCTTTGGCGAAAAAATAAATATAATCGAGTTATAATCCTTATATGGCTTACCGAACTGTATTAAATCATTAATCCTTACACAAACCAACGTATTATTATTTTCTTAAATAAATAGATAAGATAATTGGCTCGGCAGCTGCTGCAATTCGGTGCGGCAAAACAAAGAAAAATAAAAGAAGGATAGCCAGGGAGAACACCATTCGTAACGGCAGCAATAAAAAAAGCATAGTGGAGCAACTAGCCCCAGCGAAAGAGAGGATAGAAGTGTCCAACAATGTACTAATGTACGAGCAACTAAAAGACTTTCTGGAAACCCTTACGGTTTATGTAACCCCCTTCAAATTTCTCTGTTATACCAAAGAACAGGCAGGTTAATTGAAATGCTCATAGAAATATACCCATTACGATGTGACAGAGGAATAAAATCAAGATTTACCAGAATTATGAACAAACTGATGGACCCAGATTCTTCAAAAGAATCGTCCAATAACGACGAATTAACAAACGAAGATCTTCAAACATGAAGATTAGAATTTTAGAATGGAATGTGAACGGTTTTTACACTAGATGTGCATTTTTATTAAAACAAGTTCCACTTTGAACTTTCGACATTCAGAAGTAATTTATTGTAGTATATCTTGATCACATACAATAATGTTAATAGTGTATATAATGAAAATATTCTAGTATAGTTTAATATTACGACTCTATTTTATAAAAGGCAAGCTTCTGTCAACATACATTTATTTTAAAATATATTGAAATTTATACGCTATAATTTGTTAAAATATACAATTGCAAACCAGGTCTGAAGATGGCTATAAGGTATAGCCGAAATGTCATGTAATCAAAATGTACTATATGTAATCAAAATATACCATAATAAATTACTTCTGAATGTCAAAAACTCAAAGTGGAACTGGTTGTGTTAATAATAATTTATAGACATTCATTGATGAAGAAAGAAAATAGATATGAATTTCTTGAGAAGATTTTAAAAGACGAAAACTCTCATGTACTGTGCATCCAGGAAACCAATTTAAAAAATAAATACCATTTAATATAAAATATTGTCAAGATTTTTATAAAAACAGAGTGGTATGTGCAAATGCCAGTGGCGGTGTTGCGATCTATGTTCATACGTCGATCAAATGTAGTGAATGCGCTATTACAAGTGACCTTAAAATACGTGTGATACAGCTGCATATTGGCCGTAGTAGCTTTCATATGTGTAATGCATACATTCCTAATGCGTTTCGCTAGCATCTCGTCACCTAGATAATTTATACTCACAAATATCCGGCCCGGTACTGATAGTAGGTGATTTTAATAGTCACAACTTGATTTGGGGATCAAGCAGAACAGATCGTAGAGGGAAATTTGTTGGTGAATTTGTGAATAATGAAGATCTTAGGGTCTTGAAAAACTTCAGAAAATCTACATACTTCACTGCAGGTAGCGGCAACTCAACTTGCGTCGACCTAAACATCTGCACTCCAACTTTGGCGAGATATCTAAAATGGAACGTGATGGAGGACCTTCACATCAGTGATCATTACCCTATAACATTGACATATGAGAATTCGATTATTCCTGAGGACATCTAATGCCCAGATGTATATTTAAAAAGGCCGACTGGAAGTCGTACCGAGACATCATTACAGGCAAAGTTCAGAACCTTAAGAAAATGAACATCGACGATTCAGTGCAAATAAAAGATATTCTGAGTAGAACCTTTACTGGCGACAGCGGAAGTGACTACACTCCAAACAAAAAATACTAAAAGGAAAAAGAAACTACCTTGGTGGACAAAGGAATGTGAAGAAGCGTTTATGCATTACAAGCGCTGCTTTAATGTATTCAAGAAATATAAATGAAATGAAAATCAATTCAGGTTTAAATCAGCAGGAGCCAGGGCGAGAAGAACCATAACAGAATCTAAGAGAAGCTGCTGAAGGCATACATGTCATCGTTCAACAGTAAACTACACGGAGGTTTGGAAGCAAATAAACGCTATCGATGGGAAATCCAGAACAAATTACCCGAAATCTATGTATACACCAGACGGTCAATTCATTGAAGACCCGTGCGATATTGCAAATAGCTTTGGAAAGTTTCTCGCCTCCAAGTCTAGTGATGCAAACCTTGCAGATGGCTTCAGTAAACATAAAGAAATTATTCACCGTGCATTAGTTTACCTTAATTTAGTTTTGAGGTAGAACTGTGAATTTCTTTAGAGCTTACCTTTAAAAAGATAAAGTCGCGACACCAAATAGATGGGCGACTCAAACGTCAGAAAGAGAACAAGACCCAGGATCGTGCCAATTCCATAATCCGCAAAGAAGGCCTGGATCTGAAAAAATAAACTAGGTTTAGGATGAACATTACTTCATACGTATTTTTTTGTAATTAATTTGTCAATAGAACAAACCCATATGTCATTTAGCGTGGCTTTTGGATTAATTAAAGTAACTTCGTAGTCTTGGCCAGTTACTTTTGTGACTGGCGGGCCTAAATGAAATGACACTATCTACAGAAAGCTATCTTGCCAGCAGATTTTATTTCTTTTCACTCTATTTCCAAAATGTAACTGTTTTATTGGAACTTTGAAAATTTTGCTCGATAATTGAGCAACTATTGATAAACTAAACTATAAATCACAGTGTCCTTGCTCGTTGATTTCTCATACTTACACATGCAAACAGATCGAACCAAAGAGGCACTCTTCTACGACCACTGTTGTGCAGCAGTAGAATGAAATGTGCCATATTTGTAGAGTACGAAATGCGACTCAGCACTCGAAAAGCATAGCAGTTGAGGAACCGGTTAAATAGCCCTGCAAAATACAAATAATGAAAATAAAAATTCATTTCATAAGTATTTCAAAACAAATAGTTTTACTTAATACATTATTATTATTATTATTATTATTAATAATAATAATAATATCGCCATCAATATCATCTTACGGATTAGGTGTAAATAATAGGGCCAAAGATTCGTAAGACCGAATTCGAATGTTCCCTTTGCATGAACGAATCTTATTCAGCCCTTTAGTAGACCCTTAAGTGATCACTCATCTCTATCAGGGAGGTTGTCTGTTCCCTAAAGTGACCCCTCACCAGTTTAGTTTGTTCTTACGCGTCTATCACTCACTATTGAAATACGAGCGTCTATCAGTGACCACTTACTTTGAGAAAGCACTTTTCCCTTAAAGGTCCCCTTATTACTCAAGTGTGACCATGAATTCGGCCCATGATATCATACAAGTAAATAAGATTCTTCAGTATTCCCATGTTAAATTTTGTGTCAAATTAAATGCTGTTCTTAATACTTTATACTACTATTAACAATCGTCATTGGCGGTGCCTGCCCCCAAACAACAGGGGGGGGGGGTGAGTCCAAATGCAAAAAGCGGTTTTCTCTGAAACTACATTAACATATAGAACCACCGATGAATAAGAACCATTTCTTTATGAATATCAGCTTACTATATGTCTCTAGGTAAAAATTAAATATTTGAAGTACTGTAATTTTGTATTAAAGAAAAATTAATAATCCGTTTTAATACCGCGCAGTGTTCTAATTTAAAACATTAGAATGCATGGATAGTAAGAATTTATCGGAAGATGTCCTAATCAAACTTGTGCACTACTTCCTTAGGACCAAATTGAAATATACCACATTCTATATATTAAGCAAACATTCGCGAAATAACAAAACGCGGCAAACCTCCATAGCCCGTGTGGCAGGCGAAGATTATCCAGGCTACTGCTGTTCCCCAGAACAAGCGGGAGATGGCGGGGTTGGCTGCGTTTTCCACGAGGTTGTGCTGGTAGTTCTTCTGAATCATGAAGTGAGGCCAAAATGTGGCGACTGCTAATATCGACGCACAAGCCATCCATCCTAGGGCCACCAATGTCTACGGGATGAAACAGAGTGGTTTAGGGATATTGCTGTCAAAGTGTTGGCAGCTGTAAAGTATCGCACTGCATTTTATGTTTCAGATTCGCCGTCAACAAACCTCAAAACCTTCGTATTACGCCAAAATATTGGGAATTAACAAAATTATTCGTTAAAAAATTAAACAACAAACAAACCCACTTGTAACCCAAATATTAAAATCTCTTTAAAATCCAAGTCGGGATAATTTTTATCAAATAGGCTGAAGAAGTATGTGACTCACTTTTTCGCCAATTGCTTTCATTAAAATTTAATTCACGAATACACACAGGATGATTCATTTCAGGTTAAAAAATCTGCATCGTGATGTTTATCTTAATATTAATTTTTCTTAATTCCTTTACAATTTCGGTTTCAGAGGCACGGTTGTATGTACAGTCGACTCCGGTTATAGTGAATTCGGATATAATGAACCCTCGGTTAAAGTGAACTTAAGTCACGGGTCCCGTTTCACTTACATTTCAAATAAGCATAAGAAGGTTCGGTTATAATGAACCTGAACCTCAGCTACAGTGAACGTAGGAAATAAATACAACGTCCTGGAAATTAATTCCCTCCTGGAAAAGAATATATCGCCTCAGTGTCACAAATTCCAACAGTAGGGACCTTGAAAAAAAGATCGTTGGCTTAAGTCCATGATCAAAGAAGTCTCCCCTGAGGTGAAGGTTGCGGACTCGGAATAGGCACCTTAACCACTTGGCCTTATACCACTCAGTTTCACTGCGGAAACAATGGCCATGCTCTGCGTGAGCTACAACTGGTGGCGACGACGTGTACCGGTAGCGGTTGCTCAGTGCATCAACTGATGTCACTGCAGCGCCTCTAACCGGGAGGTCCTAGGTTCGAGTCCTGACGGCGGCGGGATTTTCGACACTAGCTTTTCAGCTAGGTCGAATTCGGTCGCTGTCTGGAGGAAAATTCTAGCGGCCGGCTGCTCTGATCGGTTGTTTGCCGTGGTTTCTCCGATCAACACCAGGCGAATGCCGGAGCAGTACCCTACCAAACGGGCCACGCACCGCGCGCGATCTGTCCTTCCTTTTCCTTGTCCTATCCTCTCCCCTTACACACACACTTACACTAACATGCACTACACTACCACATATTTCGGGAGAGCGGTCGGGAGCTTAGAGCTTGTCCTGACTGGGGCGGTGCCCCGCTGGTGGGAGAGTCCAGGTTAGGGGGAAGCCCCACTAGCCGACGGTAGATCGGCGCCGGATCTCGCCATCCAGCGGAGAAGATCACCGCCATCTCCCGAGAAAGAACATGCACTACACTAACGGGACTAATGACCGAAGTAGTTGACGCGCGCGGAAACACGAAAAAATCAATCAATCAATCAATCAATCAAGCGACGACGTGCGATTGTTTGGTTCAGTTTCAGTCTTGATGTTACTTGATATTCCGTGGGGTAAAGCGCGTTGAGTTCTACATAGGCGACAGGAAGCACGCAACTGCCACAGCCCGGCGATATCGGCCGTGCCGCGCAGGAAAGCGATCGGTTTCATTACCGGCTTGTACCATCCCAATACTAAAAGCATCTCGTATATTAGGCGAGTAAAAAGGCCTTCGGAGAGTGAGACGGTCTTCCAACAGTACAAAATGCAGAATCAAGAATGGAGAGACCACGAACTCTGGAGAAGGATCTAAAGAAATTACTAATGAAAAAGTACAAAGGAAACAATTGAAAGTAATAAATAATAAATAATTGAACTTTTAGTTCGTGCTGTTAATGTATTTCGCTGCCTCTTTATATTAATAAAATCAATCGTAATGGAGAAATTCTATTTAACTTTGTCATCATGGAATACAGAGAACGTCGGATATAGTGGACCAAAAATGTTAGTCCCCTGAGTTCACTATAACTGGAGACGTCTGTATTTGGCATTTTTGGTCGACTTAGCCGGGTAGCTAACGTGTCCCTCATGCCTGGGCCTAGTTCAGTTCCCACTCTAGCGGGTAAGAGCGACATGTGACGAACGTGGCGTATTTCCTTCACTATAACTAGCTTCGCCTGCCTGAGATTTTCTTCGTCCCACAGCTGTAGAAACTGAGACGATTTTAAAGGAAAGCTACACACTAGTTTTGCCTCGCACAGGCACGGTTAACTACACGTTACCTAACGGAGGTACGGTTACCTAAGATGTTTTGTTTGATTTTCTTTAATTCCATTGCAACCGTTGCGTAACATCAGAATATAACCCCGCAAACAAGAAAACAATTTTTTTTTAAAGATTTGAAAATAAATTTCCGACACTAAACACTGGTGATAAGACTTTGGAGGTGTTTATGTACACGATATCACGCGCTGCACGTCTTGATTGATTGGTTATTTTGTTATTCCAAGCGCGTTAATTACTATGGTAATTTGTAATCGATGAGAGTTTTTGCCCAGTTTCCCTGATCCTTTGAGCAAATGCGGAGATGGCCCCTTGTTTTGCTTCTGGACATAAATGTAACTTCATCTGTGCACGTCTTTTAGAGTTCAGTGGGAAATATAGTTATTCAAATTATCGTTCTCCATGTCACGGTAGGAAGTATTATACCTTCACGAAGTACGTGATGCGGGATAGGAACCCAAATCTATAGCTGATCAATAAATAAATTGTTAGTGACTAGGCTCAGAACTTGTACATCTACTGGTGAAACTGTGAACGGCTACGGACTGCGTGTTTTCTCTTGTGACTAGTTGGTCTACCCCGGCTTTGTTTATTGTACGATTTGGATAGTGGTATTTAGTAAAACAGAAAGCTCAATAAACTGTTATATTTGGTGCTCCAGTCTTTCTGCTTTATTTGATACAGTTTTTTATACATACATTTCAGTGTAGTGAAGTGAAAGAGAATGCTGTATTATATGTATCTCGCGGTGTGGAGTAATGATGTCCTGTGTCATATTAAGTTTAAGATGATGTTGATAATAATAATAATAATAATAATAATAATAATAATAATAATAATAATAATAATTATTATTATTATTATTGTTATTATTATTGTTATTATTATTATTATTATTATTATTATTATTGATATTCTTAATTTCTTTTGTAAATCACTGTCACCGAATAGCACTCAATTGCATATACATAGTGCCTGGGAATTTTATTGATCATAATAATCTGTTAGAGAGGAAACAGAGTGGGTTCTATTTTTGATGTAAACCCGCCCTACCCTGCTCGGCCCCACTCTGTCCCATCGTGGCCTGCACTGCCCCGTCCCGCCATCCTCGCTCTGCCCTAACCCACTCGTCCAGTTTTACCTCCTAACCCCGCCTCTCATCGCCTACCCTGTCCCCCGACCTCTTCCAAGTTTTTTTTTAATATGTTGCATCTTTGATTTACACGATCGTCGTGCTATGGGCAGCCGTAGGAATTGGCATTGTAGGAAACTCGCCACGAACTTCTAGTATCAATTTTGACATTCAGTTACTACGAGTCTAATTGCGTCATGGAATGAATCAAAACGCGTTTAATAAATAATATATGGGTTTCAGAAACGATTAATTCACTTTCGTGAATTTACTCACCGTTTTCGGGTTATTTCCAAAAAACCTAAAGGATGTATACTTAGATTTTGCTCTAAGATGTAGGAAAGAGGTATAGGAGTATTTTTTTTACAAAATCTCGTAAAGAGTAACTTTCATCATGTTTTGAAGGTCACTGCACAAAATTTCTTTAAGATCGAAATAAAATGGTATTCTTTAAAAACAAAACTAGTAAAAACTTTTTTAACTAAGAGAAAAAATAATTTGAGAAAAATGTAGTCTATTAAGCCCGATAAAATGACAAATTTTCATTGAAAATCTCGTCCAGCCGTTCAGCCATTCAGCCGTTCCACACTTTGCCGTGAACACGCAAATACAATTGAACAATTGAATTGAGTTTTAGATCTTTTAAATTAGCTTTATTATTTTGAGTTGCCTGGATATTTATTCGCAATCAAATATTAGAAAAGAAAAATAATTGATTCTCTATTTGGTGCATCCCTGCCCTCCCTGCCCTCAGCCGTCGTTGGCTGCCAACCCCGTCTCACCCGCCCAGTCCACCTTGTTACCACTCAGCCCGTCCTACTATGCCATACAGTGCCCACTCATTTTCTGGAACAAATTTTCCTGACTTTTCTGGTTTTCTAGTGATTTTTAATTTTTCCCCCTAATAAGATTTGTAATTTTTTACACTACGTAAAGAAAATATTAAAGCTTTCTTGATTGGTCAGCTCTCTTACTTAATTCGCTGTGACAAAGAAATTAACAATATTTCCTCAGCAAATAAAAATTGAGCAAAACATAACGATTTACTAATGCTTTTAAGAACTAATGTCTAGTTTTAAAACCTCTCAAATTTCTCCATAATTTGTAACGCTTCTTCTAAAAATTCCTTGATTTTTCCTGACTTTTCCAGAGCATTAACATACCCTGATTTTTTCACTTTACCACGTTTTCCAGAAAGTGGCTACTCCATGACCATCGCTGCTATCACCATGGTCGCAATGGGCAGCTAAAAACACGTATTTTACAAAAGACGGCTAAGTTCCAGTAAATATTTTGATTACTCAAACTTATTTCCGCCTTCGAAATCAATCAAAATGCATTTAGTAGGAAATTTGAAGGGCTTTAACAACGTTTTAATTTGCTTTGTCTAATTTACTCGACGTTTCTTAAATATCAAATTTGGGAAAAGTGAATTAGTCTACACTTAAATTTTGCATAGTGATGTAAGGAATGGGCATATGATAATTTTATGAAATCTCATCCGACAATACACTGTGAGAAATGTTATTAAATCTAAAGTAGTATCTAATGTATTAATGTACATTAAACTTACATTTCTTGTAGCATTAAACATAACTAAAATTTAACAACTTAATATGTATGTTAATAATTATTATGTACAGCTAATAAACTTAATTGTATATTAAATTTAATGCTTAAATTAAAATCAGAGTAGATTTAATGTAGTGGTTCTCACGTTTCTTTTGCCTCTCATCCTTCATATCACACTCGTATATTCATAATCATCAGTCTATCAAGATTCATTGATTCATTCATTGATTCCAGACACG
This sequence comes from Teleogryllus occipitalis, assembly GCA_011170035.1. Lineage (NCBI taxonomy): Eukaryota > Metazoa > Arthropoda > Insecta > Orthoptera > Gryllidae > Teleogryllus > Teleogryllus occipitalis. The sequence goes on along the minus strand of BLKR01003511.1, from coordinate 69,674 downwards.
ACCAAAAAGCCTTGACTATTGCATCCTAATGTAGAACATGTGCACATTAAATTTAATGTGAGTTCATGATAATTATTTTAACGTACATTACATTAAAGTAATACAGAAATTTCTAACGGTAATTGTGCCCTTGCTTTGAAGGTTAGGCTCACAAAATTTCATCAAGAAAGGAATAAAACTGTATATTTGGATGAAAAATCAAACTTTCTTCTTTGAATAAGAGAAAAAAATAATTTAAAAAAGGAGTCTAAGTTATACCCGACGAAACACTGCATTTCAGTGAAAACTGCATCGAATTCGGTACAGATATTTCAGAGATTATCCCGGAAAAACACCTAGAAACAATTCGTAAAAACAATTAAAAGGGTTTCCATATTTTCTAAATAAGCATATGGGTTTATAAAAAGCTAAATATTTTCAAATCATAGACACACTCCAATTTTATTTACGTAGAAGATCGATGAGAGGTGAGGTGTGAATTTGAAATCACAGACAATCCAATTTTATTTACGTACATTGTGCAAAACACGATTTTACAACCGAATGACTCTCTCAATGACTTTGTTTTTATATGAAAAATCCTTAATTTTTCATTCAAACTGCCAATTGCCTCTTCCTCAATTTTCAATAGTTATCCCCCAAATGTAACTCAGATGCTGAATGTAAAAGACAGACTTTCGAGAAAGAGTTTTTCTATTTCTCTAAATGCAGCTTTTAGATGTATTTTAGTAATTGAAGTAAACTCTAAGAACTATAACAAAGCCAAGGATATCCTAACATATGCATTTCATAACGTAGCGGTAGAGAATAAAGAGACCTTCATTCCTTAATACTCTAATATTTTGGATTCTGTTCAATCCTTTGCAAATTACTAAATCTTTCTTACCTTAGGCATATACATCGTCTTCCCTCTAACACGATGAAGTATATATCCGAGATATAAGCCAACCAAATACGATGAGATATGCATGTGTGTTTTCAGGTGATTATTTGTGAGATATTGCACTATATCTTCATCTCTGAAACCAGATACAATAAATAGATTAAGTTACATTATATATTCTACACTGTGGTGACAAAAGTCATGGGATAGCTATATGCAAATATACACATGACAGTGGTATGGTATACAAAAGGTATAAAAGGGCAGTGTATTGACAAAGATTTCATTTCGTACCCAAGAGGTTAATGTTAAAAGGTTTCTGACGTGATTATGGTCGCAATTACGGTGGCACGAATTAAGTCATGAACTCGGAAAGGAGCTAGACGCGTGGAAAATTCCATTTCGGAAATCGTTAGGAAATTAAATATTCCGAGATCCACAGTGTTAAGAGTGTGCCGAGAATATCTACTTTCGGGCATTACCTGTGACCACGGGCATCGCAGTGGCCGATGGCCTTCACTTAATGACCGAGAGCCATTTGGCTTTAATGGGCTTTGGCAGCAGAAGACGAACTGGAGTGCCCTTGCTAACAGCACGTCATCGCCTGCAATGCCTTTCCTAGGATTGTGATCATATGGACATTGTAATATCAAATTTTGTGCTCACGAATTTTATTTTAAATATTACTAAACCAGTTTTAAAACATCTCAACGATGTCTAAAATCATCGATGGTTTTTGATCGATGTTTTCTTAATATCGATGTTACAATTTTGATCATCAATGTTTTGTTACTGATGTCGCATCACTAATTGGCACCACCAATAGCATTCCGTACTGGACGCCACTGCATGGAACCTTGACGGATATATGGCACACCGTCATCGAAAGCTAACGATTTCTTTTTATAAAGGTGGGATGGAGTGTGTTCTCGGGCCCACAGGCCAAAAAATCAATGCCCGTTATTCCATCAGAAAGCGTCCGCAGACTTGGATTGCATTGTGCCGAGGATCGCCACAGGCTGCCCAGTTAGGAGCGCTCGACGGGGGTGCTAATTGAGAGCATTCTTTACACTTCACATGAAGCTTGGTACATTTTCAAAATTTTCTCAAAAATGGCTCCAAAGTTTTTATTTAAATTTCTTGCAAGAATATATTAAAATTCACATGTCATTGGCCCGATTTTCTTTGTGAACTCCGAATTTTCGAAAATTGCAAAAGTTTGAATTTTTCGGCGTCTTCCTACAACTATAAAATTGAAAATTGACATTTTCCATTGATATAAAAGTTCTTCATATTTAGTTATTTCAATTAAATCACGTATATTTTTCTAAACTTTTAGTAGTTTCGCGCAATATTGCGTGCAGTATGTGCAATTTTCAAAAATAACAAGGACAAGATTTTCTCAAAAACCGCTCCTAATTTTTATTTTCTCGCTACCGCTACCACGGTTGAGATAAAATTATAACTTCTGCGCCAAAAAGTCGTATTTTCGACAGAAAAACTCTGGTTAAAGGGCGAAACTGGTAACAAAAAAGTGGATAAATCAAGTTGCAAAATTCCGAAAAATAAATCTAACAGGACCGTGGTGAAGCCAGAATCCATGTTTTGTAGTTCCTTAACACCGAAAAATCTATTAAGGGCAAAACGTCTGTCCGCCCGTCTGTGAACAACCAACGGATAAACCATTCCATGTCTGTGAACAACGCAAAAAGGAGAGAGCGGTTAAACCGTTCTGTCGATTTTCTCCAACACTGATATTCCCCAATCGATCTGACTGATGTCGCGGCCCCTTGAAACCGATATTTTAATTTTTGAGGGTTCTGTACATGAAGACCCTGGAATATCTTCCAAAATTTCATCATTCATCGATTTTGACTAAATTTCGTTTTTCGATAGTATGAAGGACGTTTAAGAAAATGGTGTAGGTCTCGTGTTGGTTGATAGCCCTGAGATTTCGAAAATAGAAAGAAATGTTCAGCGTCTTCCCACACATACAATTATGAAGATACAATTTTTTTCTTTATGAAATGTGCTCATGAAAACTAGATCTTCAAAAAAGGTCATTTTGAATTTTTTGAAAATATGAGTATTTGTGTAATTTGGCAACAAACATAGTCACCCGCTCCCAATTTACTGCGCATCGTGTACGTAAAATTAATGGTGATGCTAGGCTGTTGGATGTTACGTAAGTTTAAATTTGTACATTATTTCATATTTAATTTTGTTATTATTTATTATATTTATATTATTCCATTTTAAATTACGCCCTTTAATTTTGTTAAATGTGAAAACGAATAAATGATTTCGATTTGCTTAATAAGATGTCGCAATGAAGAGTAATGCATGTAAAAACCGAATAATTTTGATGAATATAAAAATATTATATTTAATTATTATATTTTCCTATCCATTTTCATTTTCTTACTGGCAGTATCAGCAAAGCTAATTGACAAAATGTGTATCCCATTCGAATTAGCTTCAAGCTTGAATTCTTGCTTGTTGTAACACCGCACTGATAACAGAATTCCGCTGCGAGCTATCGCACAGTGCGGATCTCCGCACACAGCTCTGCGCCTCGTCTCGTTCCTGTGTTCCAGTGAAAGTTAAAGTGCTTCAATAATTGTTTTCAACAACACTTTTAACTAATATTAATAGACTATTGTAATAAATTAGTGCAACGTTTTCAACCGACAACGCTGTCACACGCCAGTGGATTGTAAATGCCCTCGCTCAGGTTTACCCGACCGAGGGCGAAATGGAGGTGGCTTACCAAGAAGGTGACGTCCGTGAAACATCATTCCAACATATTCCAGAGCATTTTTTAGGACATCAACTAGAACAGCGATTACCTCAACCCCCATCATTTTCGACACTAGCTTTTCAGCTACGTCGAATTCAGTCGCTGTCTGGAGGAGAATTCTAGCGGCCGGCTGCTCTGATCGGTAGTTTTCCGTGGTTTCTCCGATCAACACCAGGCGAATGCCGGAGCAGTACCCTACCAAACGGGCCACGGACCGCGCGCGATTTGTCCTTCCTCTTCCTTGTCCTATCCTCTCCCTTTACACACACACTTACACTAACATGCACTACACTAGCACATATTCCGGGAGATCGGTCGGGAGCTTAGGGCTTGTCCCGGCTGGGGCGGTGCCCCGCTGGTGGGAGAGTCCTAGTTAAAGGGAAACCTCACTAGCCGACGGTAGGTCGGCACCGGATCTCGCCATCCAGCGGGGAAAGATTGCCGCCATCTATCCAGCGAAAAAAACATGCACTACACTAACGGGACTAATGACCAAAGCAGTTGACGCGCCCGGAAACACGAAAAAATCAATCAATCAACCCCCATCACATCAGCCTCCTATATTAAGTGGAACAATGCCGCATGACAATGTTAACTATCAACTAAATATGGTCAGTAGCTATCTGCCGGCTGACGGCATTGCGAGTACTTCAAAGTGCAACGGCAATACCAGTGCAAGTGCAGATCCAACTTTCCAAGATCCTAGTGGTAAGCGAGGGCATAGTGATCCAAATTTAAATGCGCAACCAAACAAAAAAATCGTGTTTAGCCATTCCGAAAAATATGGTGTACCCATTAAAAACAGATTAAAATCTTTAATGGATCTGCAAGAAAGTGAATCTAGTTCCGTACCCCCAAACACCATCGTTCCTGAAAACTCCGAGAATATTAAAATCCCTCCCATCTATATTAACAATATTGAAAACATTTTAGAAATAAACCATGAAAGTAAAACCCACATCACTAACCAGTTTACCTCAACATACAATAATAGCAAAGTAAAAATTAACTTTAACCAAATAGAAAATTTCAGAAAAGCGATTAAATATTTTCTAAGCACTCATAAACAGTTCCACATCTACACGGAACCAACTAACAAAAAATTCTCGGTGGTCTACAAAAACATTCATTCGTCTATATCTCAAGAGGAAATATATCAAAATCTCAAAACTAAACATTCTTGCCTCATTAGTGTCAGCAGATTACATAAAAACAATTCGCTAATTCCTGTGGTAGCCGCTGATTATTCAGGAGAGCAGAATATGAAATTTTCTCAACTTTTAGGTTTCCAAGTAGTAGAACCCAAATATTAATTTAAGAATATTAAAGAATGCTAAAACCTCATCAAAATAACAATTTTCATTGAAAAATTTAGAGCAATGTTTAAGAAAATGGCGTTAAGCATTACTGTAAATGCGACATTTGAAGTCCTTTTTCACAGGAATCTATTGACTTTTCAAGAAAATTTCATTTGAAGCATTTACACTCACAAATGAAATAATTAATACAAATTCATTTAAATGTGCGTATTAAAGGCGTGAGAAATATTTAAAAAAATAACATTTGTGTAAGTTTTTAAATAACAAAAGAGTACACCAAAATGAACTTTACGTTATATTAAACAGTGTCATTACCACTATCCCTTGCATAAGTTTGAAGGGAAAATTTCGAGCCATTTTTGAGAAAATTGAGTTCGAACGTTTCTGAAAATGCAGAATTTTGATCTCATTTTATCAGAAAACTGTTGAGTTTTCTAGAAAACTTGTAGGACATTATTTAAAGCACATGTACTCATTATTACAATAACGTGAAGAAATAGCCTCTAATACAAATATTACTGGCGTGAGAGACAAGTAAAAAAATTAATTTTTTGTAATTAAAAAAAGCAACATAAGAATAGAGCACTGTGGCGTTGATGTCATCCTATAGAGTTTGTTTGGTACTATACCTATCAAACATTTAAAGAAAAATTTCGAGCCGTTTGTGAGAAAATCTTGTTTCTGTAAATTTTTAAAATTACAAATATTGCACGGCTTATTGCACAGAAACGACTAAAATTTTCAAAAAAGTGTACATGGCTTTAAAGAAAGAATTATTTGTGGGAAACAAATTTCGTTTGAAGGAAAAATCTCTGCCTTCAATTTTATAGTTGTAGGAAGACCTCAAACAAATTCAAACTTTTGCAATATTCGAAAATTCAGAGTTAAACGTGGAAATTGGACCTACGCCTCCTTTATAAGTATATTTTACGCTATTCTTACAAACAAAAATATAGAAAAAAAATTGGAGCCATTTTTGAGAAAATTTTGCAAATGCCCGATGGGTTTTATGTAAAGTACCCCCAAATTTAAAAAAGTTTTTCAAAATTTCAAAGCTTCAACTAGATCCAGATCAACAGGACATTCTGCAATTTGGAAAACATCGTACGTGTAGTTTAGGCGTTAGCAGCGTTCACAGACGGACGGACAGACAGAGAGACGGACAGACAGAGAGACGGACAGACAGAGAGACGGACGGACAGAGAGACGGACGGACAGAGAGACGGACGGACAGAGAGACGGACGGACAGAGAGACGGACGGACAGAGAGACGGACGGACAGAGAGACGGACGGACAGAGAGACGGACGGACAGAGAGACGGACGGACAGAGGTTTTTCTTTAAATTGATTTTTCGGCATCAAGAAACATGGATCCTGGCCACAACACATGTTAATGGATTTTTTCTCTTAATTTAGAAACTGGTTTTATGCACTTCTTACTTTCTCGTACACGTACGTATATACGGAGCGAAATATGCGCAAAAAAACGGCGGATTTTCGGCGAAAAAAAATTCATTGCCGGGCTCTGGTGGCAAAAAGTGCAAAACAAACAGTAGCTAAATTAAGAAAAAAAATCATCTAACACGCGGTGTAGCCAGAATCTCTGATTTGTTGGTCCTTGATGCCGAAAACCAATTGGAAGCAAAACGTTCGTCCGTGAACACTGCTGACGTCTAAACCATGTGTAAAATCTTTTCCAAATTGAAGAAAGCCCTGTCGATCTGGATCTAGTTGAAGCATTTAAGTTTTGAAAAACATTCTTGAATATTTGGGGGTACTTTACATGAAACCCCACGGGCATTTTCAAAATTTTCTCAAAAACGGCTCCAAATTTTTTCTTTAAATTTTTTGTAAGAATAAAGTAAAATTCGCTTATAAAGCTCGCGTAGGTCTGATTTTCACGGTTAACTCTGAATTTTCGAAGATTGCAAAAGTTTGAATTTTCCGGCGTCTTCCTACAACTATAAAATTGAAGATAGAGATTTTTCTTTCAAACGAAATTTGTTGTTATAAATAGTTGTATCATAAAGATCATTTACAATTTTTCGATAATTTTAATAGTTTTCGTTCAATAGAGCGTGAAATATTTGCAATTTAAAAAAATACAAAAACAAGATTTTCTCAAGAACTGCTTCAAATTTTTTCTTTAGATGTTTGGTAGAGTTAGTACCAAATGTACCCTATTCGATGACATAAACGCCATATTGCTCTATTTATTCATTTGTATTTTCAAAAATTACAAAAATTTAATTTTTTGACATGTCTCTCACGTCGGTAATATTTACATTAGATGCGATTTCTTTACGTTATTGTATTTATGAGTACATTCGGGTTAAATAATGTCAAATAAAGTTTCTCGATAACACATCAGTTTTCTGTGAAAATGAGCTCAAAATTCCACATTTTCAGAAATACACAAAATTCGGCGGTAATATTTGGCGATACTCTTCAGGTCTTGTAAATCAGAAGTAAGATTTTTCATGGAGAAGGCAAGACATGGGTAATTACTTGTCTTGTACACGATAGATGCCAGGTACATCCGACACCAAGACCGTGATGGCAGTTACACCCACAGAAAGTGCTATTAGCACCAGCACCAGAGTTTGACCTCTACGCCAGCGATACAGTGGTATGAGGACCAATGGCGCCAACATGAAGAACTGCATGTCGGCTGCTAGAAACCACGATGGCGCCATACACTGTAACAGCATTCAAGGGTATTTCCTTCACTTATCAGAGAATTAAGGATGTAACAGGTACTGCAATGAATAAATGAAGCATTTTTTTATTTGAGAAGTGACACAATAGTTACCGTTTCCTAAAAAGTAAATATAATACGAGTACAATGTAAGAAAATTGATTTAAGTTACTTCGACTCTTTGTTCATTTGCCGTATTTAATAATTTGTCATCAATAAGAACAAAATTAATAACAAAAATAAGACAGAATGTAAAACACGCGAATGCCTAAACAGATTCTGAAATACAAGTCAAGAGGAAAAAGGAGCATAGGAAGACCGAAGAGGAGATGGGTGGACCAATAATGAGACGCAACGGAACGAAAGTTCTAATGCTTGAAGAAGAAGATGAACAAAATTTTTGTAGTGAGACAAAATCATTTAAGACAGTTGATAGCTTTATGTGCGAAAAAAAATGCGAATATAAATAACATATTTTCGGAACATTTTTTCAACTGAGCAGAAAGGAATTAAACATACCAAGCGCATTGTATGAATGTAGTTATTCACATAAAAAACGTTCAAAATCCAGTTCTTCCTGCATATTTGTACATTGTAGTTGATGTGAGTATCCCAGCCAGGACCTTCACCCAGATGTTCCAAGAATGTTGCGTAGAACCAAAGTATGATGTAATATATCGGAGTCAGCCTGCGAACATTTGCATCAATATAAAGGAAATCCGTAATTCTGTAAAATTACGCAAAGCTGTACGTAGTGTACATTACGGAATACCCATGTACACATCAATATACGCTTATTGCGCCATCGACGCAGTCTAAATATCTCTTAGTAGAATAGCAAGCAAGAGTAAATGTTTTATTGCAAGCTTTAGTTATTTCATGTTAGATGATTAACACGAATACTTTTTTATTGAGAGTGTTTATAGTATCGTGTCAATTCATTGTTAAACCAAGAACAACAAACCTATAAATTTCCAATTCTATATACTCCTTTAAGGCTTTGCCAAACATCTTTACTTCTTAACTAAAACTGTATCAAAACGAAAGTTATACCATCATGTAAAGTTCTCTAGATGTCTGTGCCACTCGTAAACAATAATTTTCAGTTCTTCACTTGTTTTCATTTACTCGAGTTCATAAAATATTTTTCATTATTTTCTCATTTCCTTTGGACATATTTTGCACTAACATGATCACAAATTTTCTGCCTGTCAGAAAATAGTCGTATTCATCTACAACAAGCGTAGTCATTCTGACATGTGACTAATGCCTACTGTCAAAGTTTTAATGTATACATTGTGTATCAAAAAATTAGCCCTACATGATCGAGCCTGTTACAATGAATCTCTATGCAGCACATCTGATTATTATTTTCATTAATTAGTAATTTCAAATGGTTAATCAAATGTTGAGAGATTCAATTTTCCCAAAACATCGTTAAATATTCACAGATAGAAATATTTAAAAAGACTTTGACTAGTTGGAAAAGTCGAAATATATATCAGGAGTTCATGGGTTTTAAAAATTTGAACTGAAGGTTAATTACACATCTATGATTTGTCGTGTGTGTTGAACTTTTATTGCCACAGTATTAAGAAATTATTTTATTTTATATGTAAAAATGCATACCTTCCCCAAATACCAATCATTCTGCTTCTATAAGCTATATTTCTGTATACAGTAACAGTCTGTTATCCTGATGAACACAGCCACTGTGAATTAGGACTACTCGTTATTAGTTAAAATAAGATAATGACTTTATATTCACTATAAATGTGACGTATAGGTTGAAATTAGCAAACTTTCTGAAGTTATTCTTTCTAGCTTCTTAACAAATGTCCTGTTTTTAATTACAATTATAGTGTTCATACTTGCCTGATAAAGCGATATATCAGTACCGCAGCATAATTAAAACGACCTGTGGTGATTGTGTCCGCCACTCCGTAACTATACAGTGCACCACTTATGGTGAAAAGTCCCTCCACGATGATCCAGGACGTCGCCAAATGTGAATAATGTATTTTTGAACTCATCTGGGCAAATGAAACACATTCTAGAATATACAAGGAAAATACACAAACATTGGATTCCCTAAATCTCAGTTTTAATATAAATATGGGTTTTATTTATTTCTAGTCCTTTCCATAAACGCTTGGGTTAAATTGCTCACTGATCATTACATAATCGATAAACATTTAAACCTCTAGATTCTAAACCTTTCTAAACCTTTGTAGTTTCACAACCCCCTAAAACTAGTAGTGCTACGTACTTTCTCGCGTGTACTTTCACGCAAAATTACGCGAAAAATACTAAAATTTTCGAAAATTATACATGATCTTATTTTGAAATGTACATTTAAAAAACAGTTTTCATTAAGGAAAAATCTCTATCTTCATAATTGTAGTTGTAGGAACACGCCAACAAATTTTGAATATTTGCAATTTTCGAAAAAATTAGAGTTTTCAACGAAAATAAGACCTGTATCGTTTTCTTAAACGTCCTTCACACTATTTAACAACAAAATTTAATAAAAAATGATGGAGCCATTTTTTAAAAAAATTGAAAATGCCCCAGGGGCTTTATGTAAAATACCCCTCAAAATTAAAATATGGATTTCAAATTCAAGGGACCGCTACACCAGGAAGATTGATTGGGGAATATCAATTTCAGAGAAAATCAGCTGAACGGGTTTAGCCTATAGCGTCGTTCACGGACGGACGGACGGACGGACGGACGGACGGAAATCGGACGGGTTTGCCATCATTCGATTTTCCGGTATCAAGGACACACAAAACATGAATTCTGGCTACCTCACGTTAGAGAATTTTGTTTTCTAAATTTAGCAGCTGAATTTATTCATTTTTTCGTTACCAGGGCCCTGTAATAAGAGTTTTTCTGTCGAAAATTCGCCGTTTTTTTGCGCAACATTACATACCTTTCACTCTGCTCCGTAGCGAGAAAGTAATAATGAATATGTAGTGAATATTTCTCGACCCCAATCTCTCCCCCCAAAAACTTAGTTAAAACTTTTAAGCTTGCTCTTATATTAACAGGTGTATACAATTAATTCCTACGCTCTTGATAAATCCGCTTCTTCCTCGGTCCTAAAACTATTGAGTTTCTTTCGAACAGTGACTCTAACCGGGAGCTCCTAGGTTCGAGTCCTGACGGCAGCAAGATTTTCGACACTAGCTTTTCAGCTAGGTCGAATTCAGCTGCTGTCTGGAAGAGAATTCTAGCGGCCGGCTGCTCTGATCGGTAGTTTCCCGTGGTTTCTCCGATCAACACCAGGCGAATGCTGGAGCAGTACCCTACCAAACGGGCCACGGACCGCGCGCGATCTGACCTTCCTCTTCCTTGTCCTATCATCTCCCCTTACACACACACTTACACTAACATGCACTACACTATCACATATTCCGGGAGACCGGTCGGGACCTTAGAGCTTGTCCCGACTGGGGCGGTGTTCCGTTGGTGGGAGAGTCCTGGTTAGGGGGAAACCTCACTAGCCGACGGTAGGTCGGCGCCGGATCTCGCCATCCTGCGGGAGATCACCGCCATCTCTAGAGAAAAAACATGCACTACACTAACGGGACTGATGACCAAAGCAATTGACGCGCCCGGAAACTCGAAAAAATCAATCAGTCAATCGTACAGTGAATAAACCAGTAAAAAGCCAAGGCCTGTCGCACTCAACTCAATTACATGTCTTACGACTCAGCGTTCCTACTCACTTCCATGAGAAAAGTCTTGTTGATGGCGGGCTCCTGGGTGAAGTAGATGAGCTCGTGGAGAAATATCATGATGAGCGTCGTGAGCGCGCGCAGGCCGGCGATGCAGCCCAGCTCCTCACTTCGCTCACTCGTCAGCCGCTGCCAGCCAGTGCTCAGCGAGAAGGCGCACAGCACAGCTCCAGCTGCACCTACGCGCGAGGAACAGGCCATCCGCCTCTGGGCACTTGGTGTTCGAATTCAATCGATCCTTTCGGGATTTGTGACGGACAAAGCTGGCTCGTGCCAGGTTTTCTCATTTTTCCCTTTACTCTTACCTGTCATTTTACGTTGCTTCATCATTCAAATCACATCATTCTCACCACCCACCCAGCAGAACCATTCACATTAGGTATCGCCGAAAAGGCGTGGTGTTATTGATCATGATAAAGTGATCACACATATGAAGTTAGGTCTCAATGAATCATTGCCGAGAGTCGCCCTGTCCTAGGCCCTCAGTGTTGAGGTCAACTCCGTCCCCTGCAAGTGTAGGGTTAAAAGAAGAATGTCGCAGTTGGACGACCGACGTATTGGCAATCTCGTCTACAGAGCGATGTCTCCCGGGCAGCGGTGTTCTATTGACTCCGGCTGCGCGATCCTACGTTTTCATTAAGGATTAACTGGTGCCCAAAGTATAATGTAGGCGTCTCTTACCAGCACATTTCCCCCGTACCTTGTTCATTGTAGGGGCCATATCATATGTTTTCCCCAAATTTTTCGTTCCACGCGAGAAAACCTCTGGGTGGAATAACAGGAGCCGACAGTTCAGAAATTCGATATAGTAGTTCTGAAGTTTTAAATACTTTCGGCCTAACTACAATGTTTTTTCCTTTGAAAGATTCAACTATAAACAGTACTTAATGAATAACAGTATTTTTCTCACACTGTTTTGAAATGGTTTCCACCACAAAATGTGGATAAAATTTGTCCCTATTCTTAATCAGGGATCAAATTCTTAGTAAATGTACGTAACTACGTAGTATTTATCACAAATATGCTCCTGAAATTGGATGTCAATATTATAAAAAAGGGTAATTTCAAGATAGTATATCCGAAAAAGTCTGCTCGACGAGGGTACGATTTTGCAAAACTTCTAAAAATTTTTTTACTAACTCTTTCAGATAATTAGAATGTTTTTGAAAGAGCACTTAATAATCATGGAAGTTCGTCTTCGGGAAAAAAATACACATCAATACTCGAATGATAACAGCGAAAACGATGGTTTTTTTGTTAAAAACAGAAGTTAACTCTCTCAAACAATAATAGACTAATAAAATGATTTTTTTAAGAATATAAGTGATTGCCATGATCACTAATTTCTAACTTTAAATCCATGTAGATCTATATTTGAAATAATCAACAAATATGTTTTTAACATCCTTTGGCAGAGTGAAGATATAACAGCGTTTTGTGCATAATTCCTACATAATTGTATCACTTGAATACTTTTCTACTTGACAAGGTTCACTCAAATTGTGAACAAATATCTAAACGTGATTGCGTTTAAATAGTTTTTTACTTACTTCTATCTTCAGGAGATCTGCTGTCGAAATGGAAATTCCATACGGTGCCAAGAATTACTAGCACTAAAAATGTTCCGCAGAATCCTCTGAAACATGAGCAATAAAGTACACGATTAATAAAATATTCACACAATGCGTCCAGTGCATATTTATATGATTTCAGCGTAAGCTGAAAAGAATGTCCCAGGGGGTCTTTGATAAATATTTTAAAAATACAGTAGAACCTCGGATTGCGAGCATAATTCGTTCTAGAAACGCGCTCGTAATCCGAAACACTCGTAAAGCGAATTTCCCATAAGAAAAAATTGAAAAGTAGATGATTCGTACACGATGCAAAACTATTGATTACCAGACCACGGGGGCAGGACTTTCGAGAGAAGGCGTTATGAAATTGACTCACTCTACTGTTTACCTAGATCTGCGCTCAAGGAACAAGACTGCAGTCCTCACAACACCATAACCTTCAACACACGTGAGAACTTCAAGTGTAATGCCCAGCGACACAAGACCCTCCTCCGTTTCCAGTCGACTGTGTCAAGAAGAAACAATTTCTCAGGCGGAGAGGATGGGAGACAGTTCACCGCTCCTACTTTTCTCGCATGTGCAGTCCAAAGTTTATTGACCGATAACTATGAGTGTGAGAAAATCGCTATACGCACAATTCTGCTGCAGAGGCGGGTGGGGTGGGGTGGCTAACAAGTTCTACTCGTTTTTCAATTGTTCGTATATCGAGTTAAAATATATTCAAAAAGGTTTGCTCGTCTTGCAAAACGCAAATTACTAGCATACCTAGGTTCTACTATACTATAAAACGGAAATTATATAATATTTATCATAGATTTTTTATAAATGCAATACTGATTTATATTAAAAAGGTGTCAGAAAAATAATTTGTGAAAGTTATTTCATTTCTTGGATCTTAAAAATCTACGAAATAAATGAGAAACTAAGGGACATTATAGGATGTAGAATGTTGCAAAGTTCTCACTACGAAATAAAATATCCGATAAATAGTTGAAATAAAGAGAACACAATAATATAGATATTCGTCACAGTCTATCTCGTGTACAGAATGTGAAAACGAGTGAAATACATTATTTCCTATTGCCTAGCTGGTTAGAGAGACACGTAAAACGTTTACCGATGAAATTTTTACCGATGAAATTTATATACTGCTGTAGTTTTCTTGCTGAATGCTAAATTGGAGTTTCGTTAATAAGAATTTCTAGAATTGTAACCCAGAGTTTTATTCAGAACTGTAGATTCTGAGGCTTCTGCTTCTGTTAAAAATTTTAGCTACTCAAATGGGGTCATATTCAAAATTATCACACTATTTTTCCAATATTATCCCAACTGTAGTTACTGCACGAGTAGAATAGTAACATTCAGAAAGAGGAGCCTAGCTGGTTAGAGAGACACGTAAAACGTTTACTGACTCGGCGTATTAATGGGAGAGGTGTGCTACAGGATTGAGTTCCCAACCATTCATGCTCATTTTTTCTTGTGAGAGGTTTCGCGTTGTGCTGACGCCATGGACGAGTATCTCGCAAGTTATGTCTACTGTATACCTGAGAAGTATGCCATCAGGAATGCTGGATAACTTGTCTCTCGTCGTGACAGTAAGCCCATTACATTGCTAATGAAGTTACAAGAAATGTGTTGTTTATTGGTGTGAGAAATGGGGAAGTTTCAGAAAAATGTTAACTGCAACTTCAGAAAAGTATTAACGTCACTAAACTGTAGTAACGTTGCGACTTTCCATTGGAATCTGCGTTCCCTCTCCCTTTCTTCGTGCGTGACCTCGTCAGGCCACTTTAAAAAATCGAAGTATACAGGATATATACCTCACAGCCCATATAGGGTATTACTGCCTCTGATTTGATTCAAAACGCACGTCCAATACATCTTTTAACGTCAGTTACATCGTCTTTCAACAACTGAATCCCGACTGCTACTATCGACTTCCAACTGGCAATCTCTCCCACTAACCCTGCAGCAACTGACTGCAGTTAAAAGTTTTCTGAAACTTCCTCATTTCTCACACCAAAAAACAACACATTTCTTGTATCTTCATTAGCGGTGTAATGGGCTTACTGTCGCGACGAGGGACAAGTTATCCAGCATTCCTGAAGGCATGCTCTTCAGGTACTATACTAACGTGGCTGATGGGAATACCGATCTGTTCGTTTGCCCAACCAGGAATCTCCCACCAGTGGGGCACAGTCCTAGCCGGAGCAGACACTATGCTCCCAATTGGTGTCCCGACATACGAGTATATGGTAATGGAGTGTTTTTGTGTGTAAAGGGACAAGAAAGGGGAAGGAAAGATTGCGCGCGGTCTCTGGATCATTTGTTTCTGCTCAGGATTTTGCCTGGTACTAATGGGAGACACCACGGAAAACTATCGAGAGTAGTAACAGCCGGCCGCAACAATTCTCTTCCAGAAGCGGCTGAATTCTTCCAAGCTCTGAAGCTACTGTCTAGGGCCTCCATCTAGGTCCACCAGAGACAACGGTAATGCTGACTGAGGTAGCTGAGACGGTCGTCCACCCCAGTCAGAAGCTAAAGGTCATGTCTAGGGGGCAGATTTTAATTAAATGCCGTTTTTTGACTTTAGAACAATGCCTTCTAGTATATTATGGTATAAAGAAATTACCAATTTTTACATGACTTTTTTTTTTATTTTTCGTCGATTTCGATTCATGTCATTTTTTCCTTTTGCCGTCATTTTTAAAGCATTTTCGCTGACTTCATCGATTTTAATATAATTTAAAGGGTAGCAGCAGAAGTAGTGGTGGTGGATCACCTACAGTTCTTGGTGATCTCCCTAAGAGGATATTCAAAGCAGTTTATGTCAGCCTGTGAATTATGAGGTGATAGAATGATTGTGGCATTTTTTAACCATCCCACCATTCGCCTGTATGACCGAGGGACACCACGAAAACACCGGTAAGGAAGGCCGGCCCGGGGATTGAACCCGGGCCTCCCGACAACGAATGCAACGCGTTACGCCTTGAGCCACTTCGCTCGGTTATTTTAGTGGTACTCAATTTTTTTTTTGTTTTTTTTTTGTTTTAAGGGCTTCAAATAATATTTACGATATGCAACAAATGTTCTCCACAGAATTCCTGAGTAGCCTATTCGATTTCTTCACTCCGTAATCGTAATATCAGCCGTTGAATGTAATCTAAGATTCTTGTGACACTTATCAGCGTCATTGTCAGTTCGGTCGATTTTGGGATAATTAAAGACAGAAATTCCCTGGTAATGAATAGTTTAAACCAAAGTTTGCAAGCTGAGTTCACTTGAACGAAAGGAAGAAGCCTCTATTACATCAGTAACATATCCAAGAGCTTCAGTAGTTCATTTGAACTGGTTTTGATAAGATTTTTTACGTAATTTTTCTTTGCTTTTAGAGCATTTTAAGAGAATTTTATTGATCACTTTTGGCGATATTTTAGATCAGGGTTGTCAAATCCGTCTCCGATTCACAGTGGACGGGCGAAGTGCCGAGATCAACAATACGGGGAAGTCAGGTGTTGATCGCCTGAGTAATGAAACTATAGTCCAAAATCATATTAAACATTCTTGTTGTCGCTCCTGAGGCATCGTAAGTGGGACACCCCTGTTTTAGATCATCACAGTCCAAGCGGGAGAGGTGGCTCAGTGCATCAACTGATGACACTGCAGTGCCTCTGACCGGGAAGTCTAAGGTGCAAGTCAGGACAGCGGCTGGATTTTCGACCCTAGTTTGTCAGCGATGTCGAATTCAATCGCTGTCCCGAGGAGAATTCTAGCGGCCGGTTGCTCTGATCGGTAGTTTCCTGTGGTGTCTGCGATCAACACCAGGCGAATCCCGGAAGAGTACCCTAACAAACGGGCCACGGACCGCGCGCGATCTTTCCTTCCTCTTCTTTGTCCTATCCTCATCCCTCACACACACACAACACTAACAAGCACTACACTACCACACAGGCTTAGAGCTTGTCTAGGCTGGGGCTGATGGGAGATACCTAATTGAGGAAAACCCCGCTACTCGACGGCAGGTCGGCGCCGGATCTCGCCATCCAGCAGGAGAAGATCACTGCTCCCTCCGGATGAAAAAAATACACTACGCATGCGGGACTAATGACCTCGTTAGTTGGCGCGCCCGGAATCACTAACAATCCATCATATCAAACTCCGCCCCTGATCATCAGTGCGCTGCGCTGCTCTGGTGTGCGCCGGGGCCTTACATGAACGCGAAGTGCGCCGCGCCGAGAGGCCGGCGGTGGCTGCCGCGGGTCTGGCAGTCGCGCGCGGGGACGCGCACGTGCGCGCGTAGCGACGTGCCCGCCAGCGCCCGCCGCGCCGCGCCGCCCAGCAGCGCCTGCACGTCGGCGGCCGAGCACGCGGCGGGCACGCACACGCCCAGCTCCCACCGGCTGAACTCCGGCGTGTAGCCAGGCGCGACCTCCAGCTGCCCGTTGCCCTGGAAAGGACACGAAACATGGGGTCAACGGTCCTCCGTTTGAGAGGGCAGCCCTCCAGCGACGTCAATTATCCTCTTTTGTATTTTGAATGTCCTCCTTTTAGTAAATTTTTAACATTTGTTGTCGTTTATTTTATCACACGACTAACATCTGCTAGTTGTATCGTTTATTATGTAATTTAGAATAGAAAACATGAATATCCTTTTTCTAAACGCTGACACACGAACATAACACACGCAAGTATGATAATGTTTCCGTCTGGCGACTAAAATAAAAAAAGAGATGCTCAGATTATCTTCATCTGCATATTGTAAACGAATCTTTTCATTTGAACCTCAAATTGAAAGGAGAAAGAAATAGAGCTGATGTTAGTCTTATAAATTAAATACTTATAAATACAAATGCGTTTTTTTCTATCGAGTGTTCTCCCTTTTACTTGAACATTGTCGGTTACTGTAGTTGTGGCTGCACTATGTGTTAGAGGAAGTAATTTACTACAGTAAACCCTCATTAACACGAATTCAAAGGGACCGAAATAATCTGAGTTCATATTATACAAAAATCGTGTTATCCGAGTATTATAAATGTTTACCGTTATTCCTTGCCGGGACCGAAGTTTTGTTCGTGTTGCAGCGAAATTCGTGTTAATCGAGTTCGTGCAAACAATGGTTTACTGTATATATAAGACCAAGATTTATTTAACGTCAAAACAGTTATAAACTCTATGGCGTGCTATGGGGAGAAGTGTATTCTGTGCACGTGTTCTGAAATTTGAACCCAATTAAGTTGTATCAAGTCGTAATCAAGTTTGTATCAATTCAGCATACAAGTTGTATTCTGAATACAGATGAATTGAGCATTTTTTGCAACAATTGATTAGAAAAATTCGCTCCAATAAAATAAAAACTATATACCAAGGCAAATCAGCTATAGATTTTGGCTATTATTCCTCTTCGCGCCCTTCGTGAAGGAATCGACTTTTTACCTTGAGAACATGGAGAACGATAATTTGAAGAACTATATTACCCACAACTCTAAAAGTCGTGCACAGAGAGTGAAGTTACATTTATTTACATTGCAAGATTTATTACAAGAAGTTACAAAATACATTACAAGAAGTTACATACATTACATTATCTACTCTTTCGTTAGCAGGGCCCGGCAATAAGAGTTTTTCTGCCGAAAGTCCACTGTTTTTCGACGCACGATTACGTTTTTTCTTACGAAGAACGGGCGAGAAGTAAAAAAAAACACATATTGGAGTGTAAAGAGGCCTCTCTGCAGATGTGGTTGAAAATACATTAAACTGGCAGGATGTTCATTGGTTACACTACCAGTGACATTTTGCTGAGGTCTAGTAGTCTTACTACAGCACATACATTCTCACACGTTCCTTCTATAATCTCTAACGGATCCGCAATATTATAGTACTTAATGAATCTGCAAAAGTGTTTTCAACCCACGTATTTTTTCGCGCTTTTTCCCTCCCTTCTTCGAGCTTTTCCGCCACGCTCCACTCCCCCTCCCACCCGACCGCACTGCTTACCCCCCCCCCCCCGGTCCACCATTTATTTATTTAAAAATTAGATTGTTCTATGGAGTAAGGTCACAATTCAATATTTTAGAATTAATGTAAATCCACATATATGACCATTTTAATTCATTCTGTGTGCTTTATTAGTTTATAGTATGATTTTTCAAGTGATATGAAATAATTTTTTATTTTAGGTGAGAAATGCAGCTTGTCCACAGTTTTTATTGATTATCTCAAAATTGTGTTTTCTGAATTACGCCTTTTTTCCATCCAACCCCTCAATTACTATTTGCTTCAGAATCTCAGGAAAGGAAAAGGTGGTACGACGAAGATGGAAACCAAGGGTGCTCAACAGGGTTGGTAAAGACCCCCTGGGGGTCAATGATGATCAAGGGGTCGATTGAGGGTCAAGTGCTGAACAGGTGTCTTGTCGGTATAACACTGATTGCTTATTCATTGAAACTTAATTTTTTCTGATATAAAGCAACAAAAAGTATAATAATAAAATCAAATTCGGTCTTCTTTCGTATCCTTCTTTCACCCTTAGAAATTAAGGAATTATGATGTTGAGAAAACTCAAGAACTTATAAATACGCGTTGACCTTAGTGCGCAAGAAAGTACTCTCCGCAATACGCAGACCGGTAGGTAGAGAAATGTTCTTATAAAGCCAATTCTTAAAAACTCAACATTTTGTAATCAATGAATTACCATTAATGAAGATTAGAAACTCAGCTACTCTTTGATAATTGAAGAATCCAGATACTTATGAGAATATTGGGATCTTGGGCGAAATTATCTTTAAGGCATTTATGTGCAATTCTTTGTGACATTATTATGAATGCTATATAATATTGAGAAAACGTAAGAGGGTCGTTGAAGCAAGCATTCTCTTAAAAAGGGGTCGATGAAGGAAAAAGATTTGGAATGCCAGATGTTAATCTTCATGCTGCAACTAAGCAGAATATTACCTACGTATTAGCAAGGGTTCAGATATATCAAAAGGCACATGACAACACCGCCTCGAATAAGGGTGATACAAAGAACGTAAGACAGCCACGTGAACTGCCGAGAATGGATTATGCATTTTATAACTTAATTACTTCAGAAGATTGTCGTCAATTCGTAACCCATTTTACATCCAAAATAAGAAGGAATACAGGTACATTTATATGTAATAAGAAGGGCTCGGATTCTCATAGCCTAAAACATGTATTTCTCAATTTGAATCTCTTTTCTTATTTACAGGACTGAAGAATTCCAATGTCTTCGCTCTAATATCTGTGTTTGCTGATTAAAGTGTGGTAAGTCCCAGAAAAGAGTTTTCAGAAATACGCATTTTAAAAATGTACTATTATAAGATTTTTGTATTTCAATCTACCGCAATAAAATGTCACCGGTAGTGTAGCCAATGGATATCCTACGAGTTCAATGTATTTCCAACCACATGTGCAATTAGGCTTCTTTACACTACAATGTGTCTGTTTTTTCTCATAAACCCAAAATTCATAAATCCAAACTCGGTGTAAATTTGTCTTGAGACTTAGCTCTCTATACCCACAGGTAGATTTAACTTATTTACTTATACTCAGGGCTTGATGTCTACCGGAATGCGGCGGAACAGCGTTCCGGTACCTCTGGTATAATTATTAAATGTTATTATAAATATGTAACTATTTCTAATAAGCTTATACAGTAAAATCTGTTTAAACCGGAATCGATCAAGATCAAAAAATATTCCGGTTTAGGGAGGTTTCCGTTTTGTGCTAGGTTGTTGATTTATGACACTTGATATATTAATATTTTCAACCTGAAACTAGTAGCAAGACTTTATTATATACTATGAAATATATTAACATATAATTTATTCATGGGAGGAATCACAAATAAATGAATATTAAACATAATTATTTCTGACAATTAACAGGAAACACTTCACAACTTGTTCACTAAAATAATGTTATTTATTTCAACATTCATCTAGAGTTTTTGTTTAGTTTTCTGTCTTACTAACATCTTTTCAAACCGCGAGCGGTAGCTCAGTGCATCAACTGATGTCACTAGTGCCTCTGACCGGGAGATCCTAGGTTCGACTTCTGACGGCATCAGGATTTTCGACACTAGCTTTTCAGCTAGGTCGAATTCAGTCGCTGTCTGGAGGAGAATTCTAGCGGCTGGCTGCTCTGATCGGTAGTTTTCCGTGGTTTCTCCGATCAACACCTGGCGAATATCGGAGCAGTACTCTAACAAACGGGCCACGGACCACGCGTGATCTTTCCTTCCTCTTCCTTGTCCTATCCTCTCCCCTTACACACACACTCACACTGACATGCACTACACTACCACATATTCCGGAAGACTGGTCGGGAGCTTAGAGCTTGTCCCGGCTGGGGCGGTGCCCCGCTGGTGAGAGAGTTCTGGTTAGGGGGAAATTCCGCTAGCCGACGGTAGGTCCGCGTTAGGAAGATTCCGTTTGATGCTGTGTAAAATACCATTTAACTTCATGAGCCGGAGAAAATGTCCGGATAAGGGAGGTTTCCGGGTTGTACAGGTTCCGGTTTAGACAGGTTTTTTGTAATTAATTTGCGGCGTGTTCCGGAACTTAAAGTGAATGAAGCACTGCTTATACATATGACATATCTATTTTTTACCATTTTTGGGCAAAACATCCCTTACGCATCAAACGCATATTGCATGATTTTGACAATGGCGGCGTTTTTACCAAATCTATTTGACGGTGGCGGAACTCGAGGTGCCGGCGTCCGGCCGTGGCGACGTTGACGAGGTGGGCGACGGGCTCGCTGTCCGCTTCGAAGTCGAGGCTGGCCAGGCAGTACTTGCCGCGCAAGGAGGTGGGGTGCTCCTCCGCCTCCACCGCCACGCACTCGTCCATGTCTCCCAGCGCGCGCAGGTTGCCGCGAAGCAGCCCCGAGGGCACCTTGGCCGTCGCGTCCACCACTGCGCACACACGAGGCCTCTGAGCGAAGCAATGCATCTGGAAAGTGACACCAGCGTGTGCTCTGGCAATAAGGGAATGCATTCAGCGCGGTAGCTATCCAGCTCCGAGAACCTCTCACATGCCAATTGTGGTCTTTGCGGAATTCTGTGTGGTACCACGGGCGTTTTTTGGACGGGGAATGGAGGTCCCCCCACAATGTTCAAGTACCTATGTCCTAATTTATTTTTTATTTAAGACATTTTCAAGTAAATATTATGACAATATTTATTCTTCCGATTACATAGCATTCCGACGGAAATGATCACAACTTGAGCAAAAAAAGTGAGTCTATGTCCTTCCAATATCAAAAAGTCAGAAATTCATAGAAAAAATGTTTTGAAGAACCTAAGCTGCTGGGTAAA
This sequence comes from Teleogryllus occipitalis, assembly GCA_011170035.1. NCBI lineage: Eukaryota > Metazoa > Arthropoda > Insecta > Orthoptera > Gryllidae > Teleogryllus > Teleogryllus occipitalis. The sequence continues at coordinate 47,316 of BLKR01003511.1, read as the reverse complement.
TGTAGGTCCACCCTCGCAAGCCTGCATTTTCATATTGTAACGAATATTGCGTCATCTGCCGGAGCCACCCATTACTAGATGGCGCCGGTGCCACCCCTAGAACCCAGAAGTCAGGACGAAGACATTGGTCGAAGAATTCTAGTAGCCAAAGAGCTGGTCAGAGTGAATAGAAGAATACCTGTGACAATAATGAACATTAACCTTTATCCTGTTAAGAAAAGGAACAGTAGTTGGTTATTGTTCTACGGTATCCTCGGTTTTGCAAAATGTTAACCGTACGGAACCACCACCTAAAGGAATTCGTGAACGACTGAAGAATCTGGTTATAGATGCTGTAAAGGCTTATCTCGGAGAGAATGTCATAAGGCTGAAGACCTAATACGGCGATACCAGCATGTCTTTGAATGCAGTGAAGGCGTAAAAGATAAGGACTAATATTATTCGTCACAGAATAGATACCGGAGACGCCACACCGATTCGCCAAGCTGCTAGAAGATTACCTCTGTCTAGAAAATAAGAAGCAGATGAGATTATTAAAGACATGAAGAAGGCTTGCGTTATCGAACTATCAAGCAGTCCGTGAGCTTCTTTTGTCGTATTGGTAAAGAAGAAAGTCGGGTAGACTCGGTTCTGTGTCGATTTCCGACAGCTCAACAATGTAACGAAGAAGGATAGCTATCCATTGCCCCGTATTGACATGTTGGACACGCTTTCTGGGCCAAGATCTTCTCGACACTTGACCTGAAAAGCGGATTCTGATAAGTAGAATTAGATCCCAGAGAAGACTGCATTTACCATCAGATCAGGTGTTTAGCAGTTTACAGTAATGCCTTTAGGACTGTGTAATGCTCCAGCTACATTCGAAAGATTGATGGAAACCGTGATGTGAGGTTTGTCGTGGGAGACATGTCTTGTCTACCTCGACGATATAATTGTTGTCGGAAAATCTTTGGAGGATCACATCAAGAACCTAGAACAGGTGTTAAAGAGTTTTGAAGGAGCGAACTTGAAACTCAGCCCAAGGATGATATAGTGATGATGCAAATCTTCTGTTACTAATGCGCTCCTAATGACTTCTATTGATTGATAACGACCTAATACGCCGTAATTTTAAGACAAAGTGGCCGAATAGCAAGAAAAACATTGTAGCCTGTTATTGGTAATTTCTTTCCAAAAATACATATATGTCCACACAAAAATACAAAGATTCTGGTTACTTGCAACACGCTCATATTTCTTTTTGCGCTCAAAGCATAAAGGACACAAGTATTCAATCCTTTCTCATTAATTTTAGGCTACAATTTGCTATTGTCTCCTTTTCAATATTTAAACTATCACCAATCATCTGGAGTGATTCTGGTGGCAGACAAACGGATTTCACATCTGCTCTGATAGATGAAAGACGACTACTTCTAGCCTACATGTTCTTTACGTTTTGAAATCGATGTTATCACCAACACATGATAGTACGACTCAAGGGGCGTTTACACGTAGAGACAAAGTCTTCTAACTTTCCTGAAGTTAGGAGATAAACTCTCTTAGATGGCTTTACACGAATGGAAATATCTCCCGAAACGCGAGTCTCCTAACTCCCGGGAGAGTAGTTTCCTGAGATCTCTCCGGAAAAGTATCTCCTTGCTGTTTACACTTGACATAAATGTCTCTAGATGTTCTTTGGCGCTGACAGGGTGAATAAGCGGCAGATGAGCAGCGGCGAGCAGTTTGAGGTCAGAATGTGACTGATCTTGCAGATGCCTGTACCGCTTTCATAATTTTGAAGAAGCGGAGAAAAAGAAAGAGACAAGTGTGGGTGATTCTTTTTACGAAGAAGAGCTGAGTATTTATAAAACTATGATGGAGGAATTGCAGGAAGGGAATTTTGAAAAAATATTTATTTACTACCTCAATTTCATTGCAATTTTTGGGATTAATAAAATAAAACGTTTTAATAAATGGAGGACTAAAAATATCCATTGGAAAACGTGATCGTATTCGATAAAATAGTTTTCACCTAATGTAAAGTTTTGAAAAATGGTTAAGTTGATAATTTGTTATAGAATCTTTTTGTGAAGTAAAGTATAAACGATTTGAAAGAATCAATTTTAAATTATCTGTAAATTTGTTTATTGATATAAACTAGGGGGCATGTAAATTTTTGGAAGGAATTTATTTTGAATGATTTTAAATTTGTTAAATTTGGTAGTAGAGGCATTACACCAGGTGTATGAAAGAGAACGCCTTATGATAGTTTTATGTTGCAAAATTCCACAATGAATTCGTAACTTCGAGTTACTATTTATTAAAGGAATATATAAAATTAATATAATAACAATTATTATTAATATTATTATTAAAAAGGATATAATGGAAGAGTATTTATGTACACAAAATTCGCACGTGTAACTCCAGAAGGATTTGATTTGTTATTAGGAAAAGTATATCAAGCAATTAAAAAGGAAGTTACCTTCATGATGAAATATATTTCTTGGGGATAGATACTTGCTTTGACGCTATGGTTTTTGGCCATAGGAGATACATACAGTTCTTTATTATTTTTATTTATCATTCCCCAATGTAAAATTTCCCCAAAGATCAGAAATTCACGGACCACAGTGGAACGACGCACAGACACAGAAAGGCTGATCGAGTACGCGGACACATACTAAGAGAGTACAAACTCTTCCAACTCTTTGAATACTATTTATCTCCCAGGAGATACGATTTTTCAGCGATACCAGACCCTTTACACTGTTCTCTCATGGAATCTTCGAAGATCACCTGTGATATCATGTCTCCGGAGAGAAGATAGCTCTCCTGAGAGTTTACACGTATCTCCTAACCAATTCCAGAAAGTTAGGAGAGAAAACTCTCTCCGTGTAAACGCCCCTTAAGGGTAACATTACCTCAAGCATTCTGAATCAGTTCAAGAGCTTCCTAAGCACTTTTAGTGACATTAACACAAAAATTGACCATCAATCTTATAGGCACATAGGCGGCCAAAATTAATTCATATTTGGCGCCTTACTTGGAATTATATCATTTATAACATTTCCTTGGCGCTAATTAACAGCAAAGGGCATACAATTTAAACGTCCAGCGTTGGACTTATATTTTTTTCTACAAAACCGCGGGCTGGCTTCCAGAGAGAAAGGCAAAGACGTCTTTCATATGAAACTCTTTGGAAGGACAAACTGCTTGGAAAAGTTTGAACTGTTTTCATAGATGTTCGCAAGATTGCGCCAGCTACTGGGAACTTTCGTATTGTTGACACTTCTGAGAATTAAATGCATTTCTAAATAAGACGCCATGGGAGTAAATTGTTTGAGAACCTTCAGCCGAGCGGTTTCAGAAAGGATTACTTCGTCAGTAAAACGACTTAGTAATTCACATCTTGGGTGCATTGAAAAATTAGATTTTTGACTGTTGGTAGCGGGGGCTACCTTACAGCCATGCAGATTCCGTAAACAGAGATTTTTGACGTGGACAGTTGCCTGAAATTGTATTACGCCTGAATTACGACAGAAAACTATCTTCTTTTCGCCTAAGACAAGGTAACATTGACAACTTCTTCAATATTCAATAATTCTTACGCCGAGGTAAACTAATAGTTCTTAAATAATTGTCTTTCAGAATTTTCCCTTGTGGCAAGACGCTTGATGTCAGCCCAAATCATCGTGTTGCTCTCCCAAAACTCTGATGGAGCTATTTTGCAGCCTCAACAAATCTTATTACTATTGCGGAAATTTTCATTTCCTTCTGGAAAATTACGGCACACATGTGTCTGATATTGTTTCGTAAAACCCTCTAATTCAAAATAGTGCTATCTCGGCACTAATTCTTTTACACGCAGGAGTACCTAGATCCCTTTCCGAAATAAAACTGATTGTTTATTTTTTATTTCGCACTTCCATTATGCGCGTTTCCTTGACTGGAAGCGCTTTTGTTGACTAGGAAGTTCATTAGCATCATTTGTAAACAGCAAATGCATTGCAATTCTGAGGGCCGGGTATCGAGCTAAGATTTTGTCTACCTAAAACCTGGCGCGATCCCCCAAAGTCACGCGGTACAAGTCTGTCATAATTTAATCCCAATTACGACAATTGCGTTTTCCTTCGTTTTTATTTTTAAAAAATCAATTTTTTTCGGCAATGCAACTGTTCTTAGAGTTTTGACGCACGTAAGTACAAACTGCTGGATGATTCTGAAGGAAAGAAATAATTTTGAATGTCTAAGCAGATTTCGATGTGATTTTCACTGAAATGCTGAGTATTTTGATTGATATAACTTAGGCTACTTATTTTCATATCATTATTTTACATTATATAAATATGAACGATTGTTTGTTCTTTTAAACAAATTATTATTATCATAGGTAATTCCATGAGCTTCGGAAATTGTTTATAAATCTCCGAGACGCAAAGCGACTACTGAGCGTTTTATCTGTGAATTTCCAAAGCACGAGTGGAATTTCATAGGACTATTTCACGAATAAAATTTGAATTTAAAAAACGGTTCGTTGATGCTCGTTATGTAAATTAATCTGGAATGTTTACGTATTTTCAAAGATTTCAATTACTATGTGCATCAAGCTTCAATCTGTTTACTTATACAGAATCTAACGTTCTTATTCGTACACTCAGATTTAGCAACAAAAAGTAATCATCGTCGTAAAATATTTTGAAATAATGTCTTTGTTAAAATTGTGCACCAATTTCATTAGTAGCAAATATATAATGTCAATAAAAATTATCACATGAATGTATGTTTAACATAATATTAATATTGAATAAAACAGATCTCTTTCGTTACAACTTTGCTATTCGTAGCCGAAGTGAGTGACAATATGCATTTCTTCCGCGCCTAGTTACTGGGTCCTTGGCGGTTTTCCAATGCCTCAATGCGCTCTGTAGGGATATTTCCTCCTGTAGGCAACAGTCGGCATCGAAATGGCCAAGCAGAAGTAGCTCACTTCCAACAAGAAAGAGGTATTAGTTAACTTAGCACATCACTTAAGGGCTATTCTTTGCGACAATTAGGTCGAATAGATAGTAGAAGCCACTCCACTGTCCAGTACATTGTAAGAGAGTTTAGAGAGGAAGGTTCTACGAAAAAATTGCCATGAAAACCAAAGGATCGTAGGTTGAATGAACGCGAGGAACGATTTGTACCTCAAGTTCGTACAAACCCTCGTTTAAGTGCTCCTCAATTACGTGTCTTAGTGTAAAATGTATCTAAAAAAGATGATGTCCTATCAGACTGTCCGTCGTGTTTTATGGAAGAACGGGTTTCATGGTCAAATAGGAGGTCTTTCGTAAGCAGGGAAAATCGTAAGAAAAGACTTGCATTTGCAAGAGAGCATGTGAATAAGAGAGACAAATTTTGGGATACGTAGGGTCTGGAGGAAACCAGATTCAGGCAATTGTTTTATGAATACAATCAAAAGTTAATAAAAAATATAATTTTATACTCAAATTGCTATAAAAGTGCTAACATATGGTACATCATTTTATTCCTATTTTTATTATCTATCCATTGCTGGTGAGAAAAATATATAGTTCCATTTAAAAAAAATCAAATATGATTAAATTTCTCGAAAACTAAAAATATTATAGACAATTTTTCTACTGCATGTTACTAGCCTCATGATTCCACATTGGTCAGCGAAAACTGCGTTTCGATATCCTGAAGATCCTGCAATTTTTGTCTTAAATGAAATTTGTTTTAAAAACATATCTTTAGATACGATCAGGTACAATTTTTTGATAAACGAGAATTTTCCCGTAATTTTGCTTAGAGTTAATGTATTTTATAAAAAAAATTCTCAAAAGCGCCTCCAATTATTTTCCTGTATCAAAGAACGGTAAAGAAAATGGTGTTGGTCCTTTTTTCAGTGAACTCTCCGTATTGTGAAAAATCGCTAATACATAATATGGATGATAGAGATTTGTTGAAATGAAATTTTCAAGAATTTTCAAATTCGAATTTTTGGCACTTCTTTGACTACTATAGTTAAGTATTTATGTGGTAGTGAGAGGGTTTAGTGTTGTGAAAGTGTGGAGTGCCTGTAAATAGTAGCTTTAAGATAGGGTAGTTTACGTTTAGGTGTAGATAGTAGCAGTGATAGCCGATAGGTGGCACCCTAAGCAAGGGACGCCGAAGGTGGGTTTGGAGGGAAAGGGCAGTTCCGGTCGGACGTGTGCGTTGTGAGCAAGAGAGAGTGAACCGCAGTGAGCAGTATCAATGAGCACCCTGGCAATCGCAGGAGATTTTTTTAATACTCAAAGTGAGTGTCTTTAGGACTGCGTTCCATCTATATATTTAAAAAATAAGGTATTCTGCCATGACTTCGTTTAGAGCTTTTACTGAACCGATTGTTGTATTTTTTCCTTTAAATGAAAGAATATGATCCCTAGATGTGTTATCAGATATTGTTTGTGTTGATTCACCAACATTTGCGGTGTAAATTAATGAATTAAATCATTCTTTAATAGTACGCTTATCAATAGTCAATTGTCGATAGATGTCCACGCTGCTTCATGGTGCGCTGCTTGATGTTTTGTTTTGATTGTTGAGATTTGTTTACAATTCCTCAACGTTTTGTTTCAGTGTAATAATTGCATTGTGGCGTTGACAGTTTGCATGTATTTGCTTCTGTGGTGTATTTTGTGGAGAACATTCGCACAGTGGGTTTTGCACGGTTGTACTTAAGTCGTGAAGTTGTTTATAGGTTATGTCGAATTCCGAATCATGGTCCACGAGAAATTCTGCAAACGAGTTTTCTCTGTGTTGCTTAAATGGGAAAATAAGTATACCTTCGAGCAATATGTTAGAAGAAATCAAACAGTTGTTTATAGAAGATGACACATCAAAACAATTTAGAAATAATATCCTTCAGTATAATAGTGCTATTATCTTTTGTTCCGATATTGCATTGCCAACTGGTCATGGGCCATACGTGTTCAAAATTTTGAGAACTCCACATCACAGAATATCTTCGTTATACCCTGAAGATTCAAACAATGAAACATATTGTGAACATTAGTCTGGGTACAGTACTTTACATTTATCTCAGATCTCACCGTCAAATTTTGACGGGTTCTCACTAGTTAAATCTTACATTTATTACGTTGCAACACAACGATAGGAACCCCGCGACACGGCATTTCGAAATTCTCAGAATAACTCCTTTTTGTTGGGCAGTGTTTCTGAGTGTAACGGAGTAAACCAGGGACCCGGGGCAGTTGATCCAAGGTAGCCCTTTATTTCAAACAAAAACTTCCCTCCTTCCCCAATTCATTGTCAGAATTAATTTCTCCATGCTTCAGAAATAAAACTCATAGCGTTCAATTCGGAATAGAGATAAATATATTTTTCATTCATTTTGAATAAAAAAAATCGGGGCCCTAATTAAGTCGGGGCCTGGGGCACGTTACCCTACCTGCCCCACCCCCTTCTGGACGCCCCTACCTTGTGGCATTGCTTTGGCGCGACTTACTGCTGTACGCCCAAGAAGAGACGTTGCGGAGGCCTTGCGCCACGAGGGCCATCTGCCGGCGGCACGGCCCCCCGGGCACTTCCTCCAGCACTTCCTCCAGCGCGTGCGCGGCCAGCGAGGTCAGGGCGGGGCGCGTTGCATCGCCCTGCGACCGCGCCGCCAGGGCGGCCAACAGCACCACCAGAAAGTTGGCACGCATGATCCAGAAAAACTGCAACCCGGTGAGAAAAAGGTTGATTGAGTGATTGGTGTTTCCGAGCGCGTCAATTGGTAAGGTCTTTGGTTCCGTAAGTGTTGTGCATGTTTTTTCATCGCGGGAGGTGGCAGTGATCTTCCTCAGCCGGGTGGCGAGATCCGGCACCGACCTATACGTCGGCCTATACACTGACCTAAAACATCGGCTGGACGGGTTTTTCCCAACCAGATATCTCCCACCAGCGGGACACTGCCCCAGCCGGGACACGCTCTAGGTTCTCGACTGGGCTCCCGACATGTGTGATAGTGAAGAGCATGTAAGTGTGTGTCAGTAAGGGGTGAGGATAGGACAAGGAAGAGGAAGGAAAAATTCAGCACGGTCCGTGGCCCGTTGGTTGAAGTACAGCTCCGGCATTCACCAGCTGTTGAACGGGGAAACCAGGGAAACTATCTATCAGAACAGACAGCGGCTGAATTCGACTTAGCTATGAGCTATTGCCTAAAATCCTGCCACTGTCGGGACTCGAACCCTATGACCTCCCGGTCAGAGGCGCTGCAGTGACATCAGTTAATGCACGGAGTCACCTAAGCTGGTGGTTTCTCGTGCTTGGGAAGAAATGTTTCTTGCTACAATGACTCGATTCGTCATCCGATATGTCTTTAAGTCTCAGTATCTACGAGTATATTACTAATTTCCCATGTGCCCAGAAATTGAAAGAAACCTAGCTGTATTCGACCTTCTAAAATGTATCTATAGTGTTCTTAGTTGACCAAGAACTGAGAAAATACAAAACAATATTAAACAATTACGATTTTGTCCTAAAAGTGTAAATGATTTATTATGGCATTCCACCTAATCTCATACTGCGTATACCGACTGAATTCTCATACTCACTGCTCAGTACTCAGCTGATCTCAAGCTACACCTAGGCTCCAAAGAAAAAGCCGCCCGCGATTAAATATTTGCAATTAATTTGCGTGTTATTTTATGAAACAACGTTTTTTTATATTCTTGGTACGTAACAAATTGTTTAACTGCTTATATAATATACCACGTTATCGCAGCTTTCGTGAAGACTGTTCTAATATTTAGTTTATTGGAATGATATACGTGAATACATTATTTGTTTATCTTTATTATTTTATTTGTTGTTCTTGAGCAGTGTGACTGCTACTTTTTGGAAAACAATTTTGTGCTTTTTGTTCAACATCATTCTTGTTCCTGCAGGTCACTAGTAATTTGATAGCGAAAATAAGTTGTGCAATGACCTAATAGTTCATTTCACCTGTGCTTGTTACTTTCCACTTCTAAATAAGATTTAATTGACTAAAATTAAATACGATTTAATTAATAACTTATGTGTGTTCATTTTTCTCTGTAGGGAATGATTTAATTTTTAAATAATATATTTTGATGTATAGAAATAACATAAATTATTCGCGATTTTTGTAGTTGTGTATATTTATTTTTGTACCGTTGTTCTATCTTTATGAAAATTACGTAGATGTATACATTAAACACCAGAAAATGTGAATGAAATAAGACATCTTCAAACATATTATCAAAATAACGTGTATTCAAATATGTATAATTTCTACAAATTATAACATGAAATTTTCGTTCAAAAACTCATAGAATTCAATTTTTTTAATCGCTCGCGACGAAGATGAGGCTCCTTAGACACAATTTTACCCCATAAATTTCGCCGCATCTAAAATTCTGCCACCGTGGGCACCTGCATCCCGTGCCTTTGCGTAAATCCGCCGCTACCTACACCAATGTGGTCGCGCAATCATTTCACAAAAATTAAGCGTGCCTTAGATTTCCGCCTTGCGTGTGGGATGTGCATGAAGGGCGTCCGTGAGGAGGTGAGCATGTAAGGGCGTGTGTGTGTGTGTGTGTGGGTGGGTGCGTGTGTGAATATATGGACGGAGAAAGGGTTGGATGAAAGGGAGAGTTGGTTCGGACATTTTCAAAAATTTAGAGAAAATTACTGCTATTTTTCTTTATCGATACCGCTTACGCAGTAGAGAGAAAGGTACGTAATGCTGCGCGCAAAAACGGTGAATTTTCGGTAGAAAAACTTATTTAGGGCTCTAATAACGAAAACGTAGATAAAAACCATTCGCTAAATTTAGAAAAAATTCTCTAACACGTGGTGTTGTCAGAATCCATATTTCGTGGGTCCTTGATACCGAAAAATTAACGTTAACACTGAATTTTTGATAATTACAAAAGTTGGGATTTTTTCGGCGACTTCCTATGACATTGAAAACAGATTTTTCCTTCAAATTAAATTTGTTGGTCATAATCAGTTCTTTCGTTAGGTTCATGTACAACTCTTTTAAAGATTTTAGTAGTTTTCGCGCAACATGCGTGTAATATATATATATATATATATATATATATATATATATATATATATATATATATATAATTTTAAAATTTTAAAATTTACAAAAACAATATTTTCTCAAAAACGGCTCCACCTTTTCACTCCACTTTTTCACTTTAAACGTTTGGTAGGGATAGTGCTAAATGTTCTCTGTGAGATGACATAAACGCCATATTGCTCCACTTTTTCATTTAAAAAATTACAAAATTAAATTTTTTTACTTGAATTTTTTGACTTAAGTATTGCATTTTCGAGTCAATGTGATTTAAATGATGTTATATATAGTTTTTCTAAAACTCAAAACTTTACTGTGAAAACTAGCTAAAATTTTCACATTTTCAGAAGCCCTCAACGCCATTTTCTCAAAAACTGCTAGAGACAGACAGGCAGGCAGAGGAATTAGCAGTGAGTCAGGCAGAGAGAGATACAGACAGGCAGAGAGAGATACAGACAGGCAGAGAGAGATACAGACAGGCAGAGAGAGATACAGACAGGCAGAGAGAGATACAGACAGGCAGAGAGAGACAGGCATAGAAAGAGAGAGAGAGGCAGACAGAGAGACAGGTAGAGAGAGAGGCAGACAGAGAGACAAGCAGAGACAGTGGGACAGACAAAATACAGAGACAGAGAGAGACAGACAAGTAGAGACAGTGAGACAGACAAGCAGAGACAGAGAAACAGACAAGCAGAGTCAGAGACAGACAAGTAGAGACAGAGAAGCAGACAAGCGGAGACAGAGAGACATACAAATAGAGAAAGACAAGTAGAGACAGAGAGACACAAGCAGACAGAGACAGTGTGACAAACAATCAGACAGACAGTGAGACAGACAAGTATACAGAGACAGATGGACGGACGGACGATTTGAAAAAGAAAGCTTGTTCGGTATCAGGTGTACCCCAAAATCCGTTGTATTTCCATTGAAATTTTGAAATCTATTTTTCGCAGAATTACATATTTTTTTTCTATACGACGTATATTACTCTGTATATGTATATGAGAATGTAAAAATGTAGGGAACAAATTTTAATATTCAGGAAATAATTCTAGAATGACGCTAGTTAGCAGTGACGCAAATACGATGCAAATACTCATGCATGAGAAAATGTCCAAAACATATGTTCTGCGTTGATCAACAACTTGATAGATCGTTTCCTTTCGCAGAACCGATAAGAGCGGGGGCACAGGGGCATGGGAACCAGCATTCTCAAACAGTTTTTTTTATGTTTCTGTGTTGTTTGTAACTTAATGTGCTAATGATAGATGAACATCAGGCCTGTGTTTCTTGTTTAGGGGTCATCCATAAATTACCTAACGCTATAGAGGAGGGAGTTTGAGTTTGCGTTACATAGTGAAACGTCTCTTTTATTTTAATTAATTACTAATAATGAAAACGTCAATCGTAACCAATTTCCGAATTTATAAACAATTTGGGCACCAGAAAAAGTTTACACATGAATTCCTGATTATCGATTACTGTCTATATTACAAATAAATGCAAATCCCGCTAGCTCTGTCGTCGGGTTCTTATGAAATAATTGTTGCTACTTATTCCGCAACCAATTACTCAATCTGCCATCCATACGGAGTGGCGAGGAATCTGAAAATAATTCTAAAATGTCTACTTAAGGATTGCACGTAATGACAAATGAGAACCAGCTTTCTTTCAAACTATGAATTACAATTTATTATGCATGCCTAAAGTTGTTAACATGTCAATTATTACAAGTTATTGTTAGGTCATGACCATTTTTTCGTTATTGCAATAACAGCGTTATAGAACCTTTTATCCTTTCTTGCCTCTTCGCGCGCACGTTGCTCGATGTTACCACATAGAGTAATCCAATCTTCCTTCTTGTCGAAGTCCACGAAGATCAGCGACCAAGTCGAAACTTCCTCCAATCGCTTCACTAACACTGCCTATACTCTTTATCTTGCGCCTCAAGTGGGCACCTAATTGAAACCGATTATTTTTTCCAAGTCGGAATAATATCGTTCTAATATTATTTTCTATCACCTAACCTGGCAATTCACAATTCGCTGGTAAAATGTCTAAGTCGAGTCTCAGAACTTCACCGCGAAAATATTCTAAGTTCACTTTCCAGTTCACTCATGAAAATATTACAAGTACGAGTTTGCAATGGTACAACACGTAAATTTTACAAGTTCCAGTTGTACACCTAATGCGGAAATATTCTAAGTTCAAGTTTATTGTTCACTCTCACGAAATATTACAAGTCCCGATTTGATAATTAACCTCCAGAAAAATCGCACCAGCAATCCGCTCACCACCACGACACGAGTCGGAATGCTCTAATTCCCAATCTGATCCACCCTTCAAAGCCCGCTGTGTTTTTATTCCTCTTGTTTTTTCGCGTTGCTATGGTGTGTCCTCTGCGTATCTGCACCACAGAAACCCACGTCTCAGAACGAACTCGCATTGCTATGGTGTACCCTCTGCCTATTTACACCATAGAAACCCCCTTCTCAGGACGAACTTGCGTTGCTATGGTGTACCCTCTGCGTATGTGCACCATAGAAACCCACGACTTTTGCAACATTTTTCCCTTTATTTTCCTAAACAAAAATATCCGTCAATTTTTGGTACGTCTCAATTGGGGTAAGGTTTTTGCGTTACGTAGTGGTAAGGGGTCATAGTTTAATGTTACGTAAAGCTGATATATTTTTTTAATTTTTCAACATTTGCTGAAATAGTTTCCTTTTTAGTCTTATACTAAAACAATAAAATATTAACCACGTACTTAATTTTTTAAATATAAATTAAAGTTATCAACTGTAAATTGTTGTAATAGTTGGAAATATTGTTCATCAATGTTTTCTTGAATCTGTAAGATTACGAAGATAATATTCAAAAGTGATATGTAGTATTTTCTAGAATCAAATGGCAATGTACACTTGCTTAGCCGTTATCCGAGTTCGCGTGTGCACGGCTTGTGATTACAAATTTTCTGGTCCAAGCGTCCTTCCTTAATTTAAAACTTGCCCTTAATCTTACCGTTAGGTGCAGTCAGCATCACCAACTAATTTCTATTTGAGTTATCATTAATTTTAATGTACAACACCAGTAAAATGAATAGAAATTACAACAATTTATTTTCCCTTCTCGTATTTACAAGGGGAGGGTTGTCGCAAGCGTTACCATTTATTTGGTGGGGGTGTCAAGTGGGCGTTACGGGTGCGCTATAGGGCGAAGTGGGTATTCAAAATATTCCAAATTTGCGTTAATTTACGGACGGTCTTTTATATGATTTTTTTCAAATACAAATATTTTTATACGAAAAATATTGGTTTTTATTTTAATATCAGTTTAGTGAAGAAATTCGGTAAGGGGATTGATCATTGTGGAGAAGCTTTGCAGTAGCATTTAAAGATGTTACGAATGGCTTTTGGGGAAATCAAAGAGCTAACAACCACATTGAAATTGCAAATAATTCAGAAATTAGGCTGCAACATGTCGCTGAAAACTCCATTTTCTACATTCTCACCGGAACTTCTCCCCCGACAACTGCGGTGCAGTAAGTAACGAACATGGAGAGCGATTCCATCGGGAATGGAACAAAGATATCGGGGGAAATGGAACTATCGTATGCTTGTGGAATACTGTTGGACAGTGACAAGAGAAGACACCGAAAAGAAGTACAAGCGACCAGCAAAGAGATGTACACGGAATAAGTCCTTTTATTTGAGGATAATGAAGCCATAAAACCTGAATTAGACCTATTTAACAATATATAACATCACATTCATTATCCTCGACCTCAAAATTAGGGTTCTTTAGCTATTTTCAGAAAATAAAAAATTCCGAAGTATATTTTTAGTATTTCTTATTGAAATTAGTATATCTTAAAAACTAGAGGTAACAATACATGCTTAAAAAAGTTTACGAAGTGTGGATTGAAACTGTACGCGCCATGTGACAGTGAAACTTTTTACGTACACAATTTTGAAATCCACTGTGGTGAACAGAGCCCTTCTTGACATCAAATAAACAGTTTGATGTGATCAAAAGACAATAGCAACCTAATAGAAATCAGTGGAGAAGCTAGAATCATGCAGTTGGATATTCTGAAAATCTTATTTTACTTTTTTTTGTAACTTAGCTACATTTCTTGGGATTTCTTTCATACTGTGTACTGAAATTACCGATTCTGATATTTCTCACGAAGGTCTTTACTATACCTTTTATGTAATCATATTCCTTTCACATAATGCTGTAGATGAAGAGAAAGTTAGGCTGAGTTGTATCAACCGAACCGTCTCTTGTAATTTTTTTCTAGACCAATTTGTCTAACAAATACTTCAGCAACAAATCTGCAGCTATGCACTTTGCGTTACCAATGTATACATTTGTCAGTTCAGTTCGAAGCTGCTCATTGTCAAAGAATGGTATTGTTTCATTAGGAAAGAAAACTTTTCTGAACGAAAGGACGCTTTATAGATTGAAAATTGCTTTTCGTCAAGAAGTTCATCCTCATAAAATATTCATACATAATTCATAAAATGAAAGTTTTCAAAATCTTGAAACCTATGGCTAATCTGAGTCACTACAGTGTCAATAATTTTAAAAGAAACGATTTTGTATCTTTGAAATAATTCTGACCCTGAAAGTTCATTCATATATGACTATAGTCATGTCTACTTTGATGCAGATTTCAACAGTCTCTTCATATCTAACAGGGTATATTACTACGTATCTATACTACTTATATCTCTACCGAATATTACTTGCCTCATGATTTCACATTGTTAAGTGAAAACTGCACTTCGATGTCGCGAACCGTTCAGAAGTTATGGGACTGGCGATAGTCAGTGGGGCATTCGTTATACCACTAAATCTTTAGTTTCATTAATTGTTTCATAAAGAAAACACTAACAAAAAACACACAAACAACTGTAATTTCCCACAGCATCAGGTCATGAGGTGAATTTGCCATCGCTGTACAAGTCCGTGACCCCCGGGGGCCTAGGCTCTCTGCCCAGTGAGTGCGAGTGAGAGGGAGATAGGGCGCGCCGTTTGTGCACATGCGCGGCAGAGGCAGTCGATGTCTTATTTACTGGCAGGCTCCTCGCTCAGCTACCGGCCCCAAAGAGTATTCTCTGCGGCCCTGCTAATTCCCTGGCACGTAAGCGGGGAAAAGGAGAAACATTTAATGTTCTTCAACGATTCAATTAAACAAAATTGAAAAATAGCACACTTTACGACAGATTTTATTGGAAAATAATTGGAGTATTCTAAGGCTCCCAGATTACCCTTCAGCTTCGCCACTGATAGAAAACCGCATCACAAACTCACCAGCAACAGCAATTACAGTCGTTATCTCTTGGAAGAAAATCTGTTGGACAATGGAAGTATATTCTTGTGAAACACGAGAGAATAAAAGATAAATACCAAAGGAATGTCGTGACAATAAGTTTAAAGAAGTGGAATACTCTTTGTTTGGTTTCCAAGATGACTTCACTCTAATACGACACGTCCTCCAAGAGAAACCCATACCAAAATACAGAATCGCAAACACATGAAATGAATACAGAAAAATACAATAAATACAGAAAAACGAGATGATCCTTTCCCTATTTTTTCGAATGATAGACGTAGCAACAAAAACCTTCAACATGCATCTCCAGACGTACATTTCTTACGAATTTTGCAATGGGGCTCATTGAAGAGCAAATGAGAAGGCAGACATAGATGTACCCTTCCTATTTTGGATGTATTTTAAGAATAATACAGTCCGTGTACGCAGGAAGTTAGAACAGTAAATGAAATAAATGGAGCGTGCCGAGAATATGGCCTACACAAATCGTTAGAAAAATCATACATTTTTCAGAGTAACAAAATACAAATTTATTGTATTATACACGCAAGTTTTCTTAAGCCTCGGAATACCTACCCTCACTCTTTCCCAACATTAGTCGAATTAAGAATAAATGATAGCAACGAGCAATGTGGACAAAATCTGATAACAAGAAATGTTGTCTCCCGTGTAATAGAAACCATTTTGCATCGAAAAACGAACTACAAATTTGATATAAAATTCTTTGTGAAAATAGTGAAGCTCCCCACTCCTCGCGCAACGAGCGAAGCGAGGGCTCAAGAAAACGTACGCGGATAATACGGACATTACATTTGTGATTAACTCAATTGCGCTCCTGCAGAGCTTGTATTTGTTTAAGAGGTACACTCAAACCTCTCTATATTCCGCCACCCTCAGTTTTCGACCATTGCAAAGCAACGAGCAATCATTCTCTTATTACTGAATCATGCATGGTAGTTACCTCGATAAAAGGCCACCCTCGCCTACCGCCGTTCGCCATGGAATGTAGAGGTACGGAGGGTTCTGACGAAGTTAGAAGCACTTTCTTCTCGAATCGTTTGGACACAAGAAGAACTACAAGTAGTTTCCCCCTCCTTCCGATCTCGCTCACTTTCCCTGATATACTCCACCTAATACACCGACTGTACTCCACCGGCCGGAAACTCGGCGAGTGTCCCGCAGATCTCACGATCTTGGCCAACGCCTTCCTGAGAACGTTCTCACGAGGGCACCGCCTAGATAAGCCTGCGCTAGGAAGTGTACACTCGGATTTAAACCTAACCTTCTAGGTCACGAGCTGGAAGGAGAGGGGGCACTGTCATCCAACCGGGAGCTTCGTTCCGACTTAAATATTTGGAATTGATGCTTCCGATGGAATAAGTGTGCCCCACACCTTCCAGCGCGTGACCTTGAAGGAACACTACGATTAAGTCGGAGTAGTTATAAGGAAGCAGGAATTTGGACCGGCTCGTGATGGAAAGATTTGGGTGGGCTACTCCGACGCAACGATTTTTGCTCGTTCTGCGCAGCACCAGTTTTTGTCATGAACCACGTGACCACGGCATGGGCTCTTCGTTTGAAAAGGCAGGCAGGAACTGGCCGCCATGTTGCATAGAGAACAGGACGTTGAAAAACATTTTGAAAGTGGCATAAAGTGAGAATTCAACGATGACCAATCAAAATTAACACAGTAAGTATTGTACAAGATACAATATTTAAAATAAATACGTTGTATATGTTTCATTGACTTGTAACAAGGATGATAATTTTGGTGTCTGGCTACATTTGAAATTCCCGCTAATATAAAACAAGTTCAGATGAATAACTCAAGCTGTCGGATACTTTACCGACGTAAACGAGGCTTCTTCTGTTCGTTCAAACGATCTCAGCGTCCAAACTTTTGGCTTAGGCTGTGTCTTTAGTTATCCCGAAATCGACTGAACCGCCAATGGCGCTGAGGGGTCACAAGAATTTATATGGGGACAGTCGCGAGACATTGGCCCTAGACTTGCGATACAATATTGGGCCTCCACTCTTGGGGCAGCCTAACAGCCCGCACTAAATCCCCAATATGGCGGCGTTGACGGCTGTCTGCCAGTACTGCCAACTTCGGAACACAAGAGTTTTAGCCCGACCCGCGACATTCAAAGGGGCAGTCTCGAAATGAACTGCCCTGCGGATCTGATACATAATTACTTTTTTCCCACGCTTTCTTCATTTGGTTGGATTCAGGGAATAATATATTATTCTTCGTAAGTGATCAATTCGCCATAAATTTGTGTGTATTTAACACAAGTTAACACAAGTATAATAATTATTTTGTACGGTAGTAAAAAATAAATTCCTGAAAATTCCTGATATATTATGAGTAGTTTGATGATTTTTTTATATTTATTTATGAGTTCAATTTTACATTTATTAGTTAAACGTTTCTTAAAACTGGGTATTTTCCCTCTTCAGGTACTGTCAATGGTTACAGGTTTTTTTAAATGGCCAAGAAAGCTACCAAACAGAACAATTTAATACTAGTGTTATGTGTATTGTGAGCGCTCCCTAAACCCGCCTTTATATTTAGCACTACTGTTAGTCGTAACGGGCTAGTCCTCATACGTGCCAGTGCAGTTCAGATTACAGTGGTTGCTGTGGCGTCTACTTTGTATAATAAAGTTATATTATTACAAGTTTATTGTTCTTATTCATCAAATAATAACATAACAACTAGAAACCAATCCAACTATTATGAATACTTTCAACATACATACATACATACAACATTTTCAAATTTATCAAAAATAAAAATTTCAATTACTACTACAACACTGCAATAAAAATGAATCATTAATTAAAAACAATTAACACTAATTAAATTTTTCAAAATTTTCATATTCATGGCGCAGTCGAGTTTAAAGTGAAGACGCGTGCGCTAAATCAGAAAGCCTCAAAAGTACAGTAAGTAGTATAAAAGTAAACCACGTGCTCGAAAAAGGTTCAAGAAAGTTTCAAGATGGCTGAAAATGCTGAACATGTAGCAGTTATTGACCTTACCGCGCCAAAGCCAATGAGTTTCGACGGTGATTTGGGCGTGAATAGGAAAAAGTTCAAACGGAACTGAGTTTTACTACTAAGAAAGTGAGTTAAACGAGAAAAGCGCCGCGATTCAAGCTGCCATTTTTAAACACTGTGTTGGAGAAAACGCGCTTGAAATCTTGGGTACGTTGGACGTGACAGACGCGGAACAGAAGAACTACGAACAGCTGAAAGCGAAACTGGAAGAATACTTTTTGCCCAAAAGCAATCAGAATGTAGAAAGCCACAGATTTAATATACGTATATAGGGCCTCTATAAAATGTTTGATAGTTTTTTGACAGACTTACGCAAACTGTCAACAAACTGTGATTTTGGTAATTTGCGAGACAGGCTCATACGAGATCGAATCGTTAGTGGCTTACATGATCAAAAAGTCAAGGATCGTTTATTACGAGAGCCCGATCTGGACATCAAGAAGGCTGTTGACATTTGCAAAGCGGCGGAGCAGACAGAAAACCACATCAAGTTACTGACACAACAAGCCAATGGGTTAGAGGTCAACGAGATTAGAAAAAGTTATGGTAAACATGTTGCACAAAAGCCGCAAGGAAAGACAACAGATTCTGACGATAGCAGCGGGAAGAAAGAAGTGCAACGCAGAGGCGAAGCCACGAGCGACTGCCACCGAGGTATTCAGAACAAAAAACTGGATTGCAGTCGCAGTGGACTGATACATGTGAGAAACCATTGTCCAACGTTTGGTAAATAATGTATGAAATGTCAAAAGTTTAACCACTATGCAAAGGTATGCAAATCAATAGTTGCCGGGACCATTAATTCAAATATTGAGCCTGAGATTAGGTATGTAATCGGGACTGTGGAAATTGACGAGTGTAATTTAGAATTAGATTGGTTTGAAAAGCTAAAATTGTTAAGTGCAATAAAGAGGTTAGTTTCAAGTTAGATACAGGGGCACATTCAATGTAATTCCTTTGCATATTTTTAAAACCTTGAAACTCTGGAATTTGTTAAGGAAAACCATTGTCACTATGTCAAATTATGGTGGATATAATTTAGAGGTTAAAGGCTCATGTCACTTGATGGTTGTTTCTGAAAATAATTTGAAGAGAACTTTGAGATTTTTTGTAGTCGACACGAAAGTAAAATCAGTTGCTATTCTTGAAATTATTGCTGTTCATTTTATGGAAATTGCTTTGTAGAACTAACTAGGTGTGTGAAATTAATGCTAATCTTTATATGTACAAAATTCAGGACATATTCGAAGGAATTGGCAAACTCAGATGTATTCCATGCAATATTAAACTAAAAAAACACTATGAAGCTGTTGTAGTTCCCTGTAGAAGAGTCGCATTTGGATTAATGGATCCCTTGAGGAGAGAGCTTGAAAACATGGTCAAAGACGGGATTATTTGTAAACAAACAGAGCCATCTGAGTTTGTCAACCCAATTATGCTGGTGCGCAAACCAGACAATTACCTTCGAATATGCCTTGACCCACAAAATTTAAATTCAGCGATAACGAGAGAGCATTTTAAGATGCCGACTTTCGAAGATATAACAGCGGATACGGCCGGAGCTGAATTATTTTTAATATTAGATGCAAAAAAAGGTTTCTGGCAAATAGAGTTGTCTGAGAGAGCGTCAAAATTAACTACATTTGCCACACCGTTTGGTAGATACAGATTCTTGCGATTACCGTATGGACTAAGCAGTGCTCCAGAGATCTTCACCGCGTATTTTCAGAAATATTCGGTGGTATTAAAAGTGTTAAAATCTATATTGATGACATAATTATTTATGCAAACGCTAGTATGGAGCATGATGAAATTCTTCGTCAAAGTTGACCAAAGCAAGAGAGAAAGGAGTTAAGTTTAATAAAAAAAAAGTGTTTAATGAAAGTCACGGGCATATTTTGTCAAATGAAGGAATTAAGCCTGACCCAGATAAGGTGAATGCTATCAAGCAGATTCCTACTCCAACAGATAGTAAAGAACTCAGTAGATTCATGGGAATGCTGACCTATTTGGCCAGATTTATTCCTAATTTGTCAAGTCGAAATTCAAATTTGCGAAATTTGATGAAACAAGTTTATGTTAATGTTTGATTGTGAACTGAACAACATGATAAAGAGTTTAATGAGTTGAAAGATCTCTTGAGTACTGCTTCATTGTTGCAATTCTATGATGAACACAAACCGATAGTTTTGTCGGTAGATGCGTCAAAGGATATATTGGATGCAGTCTTGCTTCAGGAGGGTGCTCCAGTGGCATATGCGTCGAATTCGATGCCAGAAACGCAGCAAAGATATGCCCAAATAGAAAAAGAGACAATAACTTTTGGTTGTCAGCGATTCGACCAGTATTTGTTCGCTCGGGAACGGATCTTAAGCCACTGGAAGCAATTTTTGAAAAAACGTCGAAATATTCACTGCGTCTTCAACGTCTGAGAAGAACGTTGCAAAATTATACATTTACATCTGTTTACAAACCAGGATCTAAAATGTATATTGCAGACACCCTCTCGAGAGCTAGTTACGATGATGTAAAATGTGAAATAAATGAAAGGGAATTGGACGCTCAAATACAGTTGATACATTATTATGATATCACACCAAAGAAATTTGAGCAAATATAGATAGAGTCTGGAAAAGATGAAGAGAAACTAATAGAGACTATTAGAATTGGTTGGTCTTGTACTAAATCAGAAGTACATCCAACCCTGACTCCATATTGGACATTTCGAGATGAACTAGTTATAGCCGAAGGAATGATTTTTAAAGGTAATCAGATTGTAATACCAAAAAGTTTGAGAAAAGAAAATGTAGATAGGTTGCATTATAATCACATGAAAGTAAAGAAAACTGTTTTGAGAGTAAAAAAGCTAGTGTATTGGCCATTTATGAATAAAAAGATATTAGATGTAATTCAAAATTGTCCAGCCTGTCTAAAGTTCCAAAACTCAAATCAAGAGGAAACCTTGATTAATACAGAGATTTCTAGATAACCCTGGCAAAGTGTTGCAGAAGACTTGTTCTGTCTGGATGGCGAGCAATATCTTTTGATTGCTGATACTTATACTAAGTATCCAGAATATTTTTGTCTTGGTAATAATGCAACACAATCTTATTATTGAAGCAGTTAAAGTTGTATTTGCTCGCAACGGTAAACCAAAGATTTTTTATTCAGGTAATGATGAACAATGTGTTAATATCCATTTTCAAAAGTTCTTAGAAGATTAGGAAATTTTGCACTAAACCAGTTCACCTCGAAATCCAAAGTCGAATGGATTTATTGAAAGACACGTGCAGACTATAAAAAAGTTAATCAAAAAGCACTTTATGATAGGAAAGATGTGCAATTGACATTGTTAGAGTATAAGGACACTCATCTTGGTAGAGGAACTTCTTCACCAGCTCAACAGCAATTGAGTACTGAGAAATGGTAGACGATTGTGAGGAGTTATCCTAATAAAAGATGAACTTTTAAAACCAAAGTGTGAATCAGAATTATGAACATATTTTGGAACAAAAGTAAACAAGACAGAAATTTTATCATGATAAACAAGCCAAAGATTTAAAGCTATTAGTTCCTGGAAATATAGTCATGATTCAGATTGACGGTAAAATCTGGGAGCCGGGTACTGTAGTATCAGTCGATGGAACACGCCCTGGAACCTACGTTGTAAGAGTAAAGAAAAACGATAGATTTTATGTTAAAAAATCGAAAGTGTTTGCGAAAATACGAAATCGATACTTTTCCAGAAGAAATTATTTATGACGAAGTCTTTGATCAGTATTATCAACGAGATCAAAATCATAACGTTTGTAATGAAGAAAGTGACGTACAGGATATTATAGGTGGCACTCTGCAACCTGAATATTCTAATAATGAGCAAGCTCAACAGATCACACAAAATCGTAACATGCAAATGGGTGAAAACACAACTCCGTCGATAACATGTACTAGGTCAGGGAGAGTAGTGCGGAAGCCTGCATATTTGAAAGACTTTTTGTAAACATTCGTTTTTGAAAGACTTTTTGTAAACATGAGTATTGTGTAAACATTTTGATTGAAAGCTTTGAAAAGGGAGATTTTATGTGTATTGAGAACGCTCCCTAAACCCGCCTTTATATGTGGCTCCATTGTCAGTTGTAATTGAGGCTAGTCCTCATACGTGCCAGTGCTGTTTAGATTATACTGTGGTTGCTGTAGCCAGAGGCGTATCTAGGTATTCAGGCGCCCCTAGCAAGCAGAGATTTGGCGCCCCTCTCAAGAAACTTCATAATAGGCTTATTATTTTTTTAGCGGATATACTCTACTATGAATAAAATTTCGATTATTTTAAAAAATGTTCATAAACAATCTATATCGAAAAAAGTTAACTGTTTTTGAGATTAATGAATTAAGATAATAAAGCGAAAATAATTTATGTTTAATAATATTTATTTACATTCATTTAAAAAATTTAATGACAACATTGTAACTATTTAAAAACTATATTATTACAACTCAGATTTAATAACATAACAATTTTTATTAGTCTAGAAGTGCACTTTTCTTGATTTTACTGATGCGAATTCGTCCATGACAGAATCAAAGTCAGTTTTCTCCGTTTCTTCTGTTTCAACACTCAACAGAGCAAGATCACACAATCGTTCTTGCCCCATTGAAGCTCTTAAATACGATAGTATCAATTTTAACTTACTGAAAGATCTCTCACAGCTTGCAATAGAGACAGCAACAGTTCACATAATTTGAAGAGCAATACGTACATTCGGAAAAACGCTCTCGTCGCCATATTCAACAATGAATTGTAAAAGTTCTTCAGGCCTGGATATTTTAATATGAGATCGAACTGAGAGTAGCATTCGGCAATCTATAATTTCTTCGTAGAGCTGTTCTCCATCAACATCGCTGCTGTAGAACATGGCGAAGTTTGTACACTTTGTATTATTTTTGTATCCCCATTATAACACAGACCCTCAATGTCGAGCAAGAAGCCAAATTTTTCGTCAGTATCTTGTAAGCGGGTAAATCTTCCATTCATTTCGCTATAAAGATGGTCAACCGTTGCCTTCATGACTCTTTCAATTTCCTTTTTGGCTGTTAAAGTAACGTCATTTGATGATTCTCCAGCCATTTTTTCTTTCGTCTTATTCGTCGTTCAATTGGTACATGCCATTCTTGACAGAGATTAAGTCCTTTTTCCAGTGATTGAGTTATTAATACTTCCCTTTCATCAAGAAAACAATTTTGAAGAGCTTTTAAATCTAGAGCGGTATCGTGAAAATTTATTTTTGGATCCTGAAGTCTTTTTTGAACACGATCAATTTTAATAAGTAATTTATTCCAAAATCCTAGTAAAACCAGAAAATCGTAAGTTAACATTAGAGTGTACAATTCACGGGAATCACTCCTTGTTCCACTGGTCTCGTTTGAGTTATCAGTCATGTTTTGGAGAACTTCAAGGATTTTGTCAAGGAAATTGTTTATAGGTTTCACAGCTTCTACCCGTGCACTCCATCCGACTTAAGAACCACAGGCACGGCATTTTTCAATTTTTCCCAGCGTGTTGTAGATGCTGAAAAGAACACATACAGAGCTTCAACAGTTCCGAAAAATGTGACCATTGATACTTCTTGCTTTGCTGCGTGTACGCCCACTTAGTTAAGAGAGGGATTATCACAGTTGACGAACATGGCTAGATTGTTTTTTTCTCGTATTCTTTGCTGGACGCCAGTGTTGATACCAGCCATTACAGCAGCGTTATCATAACATTGTGACAGACAATCTTTTAATTCCATTTTATCTTTTTTCAATTGTTGGACAATTCAGCTAAGCCTTCAGCATTTTTTAAACTTATTTGGAGGAAGCGAAGGAAAGATTCCCGAACACGTACAGTCTTTTTCTCAAAATCAACGTTCACATATCTATTTATGACAATTGCTCACGCTGTCCTCTATCAGGAGTTGAATCAAACATGAGACCGAAGTATTTTGCTTTTCGAATTCGTTCCAGCAAACTTTGGAGAACGGTAGAGGCCATCAAATGAATACATTCATTTTGAACACTAGGAGAAAGATATGTTGTGGATCCAGGATGTTTCTCTGCGGTAGCGATGTGTTCTGCCATAGCAGGTGCGACCCACGCGTCGATTTCAAGCCGTAAGGCCAGCACCCGACCTGAGACGTCTTGGGGGTGGCGAACACAATTCGCCGGATGGTCAGCTAGCTCAGTAAGACGTCCCAGTGTGGACACAAATAATAAAAAAAAGAAGAATGGGGGGGTCAGGGTCGTGAAGAACGTTTTGGATTGGATGCAAATTACTAAAAACTCGAGTTAGAATCACTTTTCACTTATTTCAGTATATTCTAGAAAATTGCTGCTGTGACAATTACATGAAATGACACTCAAAAAATCAAATACAGAATAACTATGACTGGCTGGAAGAAAAAACCCAACACACACTAATGACTCGATACACAACTTCTCTCATTTATAACACAATTTTTGAATAAACACACACTTTCAGCAATGCTGAGAATCGTTAAAAATAATTACTTTATACAAAAGAAAACAAATTGAAAATCAAAGCTAGTAATTCTGAATTAACACTGCTTTAAATGAAATACTCTCTCTCTCTCTAAAAATTCAGAGAATAATTAATATTGTAACTCGTCTCTTACACAGACTCTTATTCATTAATTTACAATATTACATTTTCGAATCCTTTTAAAAGAAAAGATTGATTCTGTCCTCACGTTCTAGAAATAGGAAACAAATGTACTTTTACTTTCTTTATCTTTTAAGTATAGAAAATATGTTACTCTCCCCTCTTTCTACGTAAAGAATTCAGAATAAACTTTCTGTTTAAAATGAATTACTCCTTTTCATATAAAAACAGTTCATTTGGCACGACCTTACTTTTATTCTTCTCGGCCGCGTCGGGAAATCAGCCGTGCTTTCTTCTACCCTTCCCTCGGTGTTGGTGGCCTTGGAGCGTCGGAGCTTCGGGTTGAGAACACAGTTGCCCACCAGAAACGCGTTCTCCGTCTCGTACAAGGTTTATATTTTTTCGTACTCTCATATAAATTTTAATTGACTTCCAATTATGACTTCATAATCAACTGGATATTCAGAGTGTTGAATTAAATCCAGAGATCAACCTCTTTTATACGAGCACAAAATTTAAGAGAGCAAATAATAAAACCGGAAAGAAAAAATTGAATGCAACTATTAATTTACTGCCACATGTTCAAAAACTCCTCTCCCTTCATTCTCCTATTATAAATTCACAACGTCTCTTATTATCTTTCTCTCAAGATTACGTTCAAATCAATTTATAATGGGATATTTACCTCTTCTTATCTTCCTGAAGAGTTTTATAAAAGATGCCAATCTGAAGTCCGCTGCAATATGAATCCCTGACGTGTCGTCATTACGTCCGCCCAGTTCAGCTGCTAACCTCAGAAAGAACTTTTTCTTTCGTCTGACTACCGGTCTCGCACGATCTATTGTGGCGATCTCTATTTACCTAATTTTCAGTTAACATTCTTTCGTATTCTTCCGCGTTGGCGCGCGTTCAAACTGCTCATTTCTCTCGCTCTCTTAGGTTTCATGTGACAAGTTTTCAAAGCAGTTAAGAAAACGGACGATCACACAGGGTCGTAAAGGGCGAGTAATTTCACTAATTCTAGAAAGTTACCTGTGTTGGAATCATCGTCTGATTGAAGCGATTCTTTGTGTCCTCGTGAAGCCAGATTCTGTACAGCAAGGTATTTGATGCAGTGTAGTACTCTTTTCAATACATCGCGTCATTTTTGTTTTTCTCTTTTAATCTGCGTTTGAAGTTCTGCATCTATTATACCATCTTTTTCTGCAAAATTTCTCTCTATTTCTTTCCATTTTGTAAAACATTCACGATAGTTTTTAGCATTTTCATGGACTCTTATTCTTTCAAATGACTTCCACTGAGAAAATCCACTTTCCTGTTCTAATGTTGACTGGTGATCGGAGTGAGAAAAAATCATTGAACGGTTGTTTGTTGGTAAAAAGGGCCCTTCACTGTTTTGAAAATACTTCCAGGAAAGCTTTATTATCTGTATTCTCGGCGAATCTGAAATAATTGGTTTTTCAGTATCTTTATCAAACTGTAAAAGACCAATATCATGTTGCTTAATGACATAAATAATAAATAATAATAATAAATAATAATGACTTTATTTATGTGGCGAGACTCGGGCCATCAGGCCCGCTCCGCCTAACCACGTAATATATAAATTTATAGATAAGAATTGAGATACATTTAGTAAATGAAAACAAGTAAATAATAATATTTAGTAATAAGTAAATAATTCAACTTACAGATGTCATGCCCCTGGGCTCACAAACGCGACAAGAATACGTCTCAGCATTTGCCTTAAGAGACCGGGGAAAACCAAGGAAAACAAAGGAAGTGTGCATGCTCTTCAACATTGAGCAACAAAATAATATATTTAAGATAATTTTAAAAACAAACAAACATTACTGACTCTGGATAACTCTAAAGGTGTGCCCGAATATAAATTCTGAGAGATATTAATGTAGCAATACGTAACAAATGTTAACAAAAAATATCAAATACATTCATGAGTCATAAGAAACAATATGAGAATGCACACAAACACCCGGCCAGGACGACGGCTGAGGGCTGATTTTAGGTTTCAACATCATGTACTAAGGGAAAAGACGCATTCAGTCAGAGCCATGACAAAATTAAACAATAATGAATTAAAAGTTACTAGTAGATAACACAAAAAACCTTCTAACCTTATAATAGACTTAATTTAGACTAATTATTCTATTGTTAACTAAATTAAGAACTAACTGAAGTAAACAAGGAAAAGAACAAAACTGTTAAAAAGTCCTTTAAAGATTACATTTAAGTTACAATTTTGAGCTCACTTAAAAACGAACTTAAAAAAATACAAGAAATGGAGAAAAACTGTTAAAAAGCGATATAAAATATTACATTTACCTTACAATTTTAAACACATTGAGTACACACTTTCACATCATACAATATCAGCTCAGAAAAACAGTATTTAAATGTTTTTTGAATGATCGCAGTGTTTTACATTTCCTAACATTTCCTGGAAGGCTATTACACTCTCTAGTCGTTGCTACTAAGTAAGAATTATTGTAAAAGTTAGTGTTGCTTTTAGAAATATTGCATAGCAAAGATTTCTCGAACCTTCTTGTTTTAAGGTAAGACATTTTATGAGAGAGGTAAGTAGGTACACCCGTATTTAATATTTTGTAGAACAGGCACAAACTATGAAACGCGTCGGGCTTTCAAGTTTAGTATGTTATTAGCTTTAAAGTATCCCGATATGTGATCATACTTTCTGATATTATATTGACACCTAACACACGCATTTTGAACTCTTTGAAGAGCGTCAGCAGTTGATTTCTTTGTTACCGTACACAATGTCACCGTAATCAAGCAGAAGGAGCAAGAGGGATTATACTAGTAGTTTTTGGTTTTGAGTGGAAGGCATTTGTAAGCACGTTTCAGTGAGTACAATGAAGCATACACTTTGCGGCAAGTGTCCCGAACATGAGGTTCCCAATTTAGGAATTTATCGATCGTCAGACTGAGATTTTTAACTTGTGAGCATAGAGGAACAGTAGTGTTATCCAGTACGATATGAGGAATATTTATATTTTTAAGTGCTTTATGGGACCAACAGGAGCCAATTATAATTGATTGAGATTTTAATGGATTTAGCTTAAGGCCATTTCTCACTGACCATTCATGTAAAGAGGCTAAATCCTGATTTGTTTTACTAATTAAATGAGCCACTTCAGAAGGTTTCCCACTGACGTAGATCAGTAAGTCATCTGCGTACATATGATTGCATCTTGATAGCACCGACGGTATATCATTTACATAGATAAGGAAGAAAAGTGGACCAAGTACGGAGCCCTGTGACACTCCACGTGAAACTGGTTTAGGTGACGAGAAAGTATTTTCTACAACTACGACCTGTTGTCTATTACTAAAATAACTTGAAATCCACGATAAGGTAGAATCAGAAAAACCGAGACATTTACATTTTGCCAGAAGCACGTCATGGTCTACTGAATCAAAGGCCTTGCTAAAATCTAAAAGCGTTAGCGTTGTTATATTGCCTTCATCCAGAGATTGACGAATGTCTTCGGTGACTCGTAGCAAAGCCGTTTGCGTACTTCTACCTTCCCTAAAACCAGATTGAAAATTACTGAGAACATCATTTATGGCGAGATACTTGTTTATTTGTTGACGTACACCTTTAATATGCTGATAGGTCGATAATCACAAAGATTTAACGAATTTAAACCTTTCGGGAGGGGACGAATGTAAGATAGTTTCCACAATTGGGGAAAATATCCATTTGTTCATTTGTTAAAGAAAAGTTTATTATGTGAGTAAGCGCTGGAAGAGCATCTTTTAAAACCAATTTTAATTGCTTTGCCGTTATATCGTCCGAGCCTTTTGAATTTGATTTGAATGCCTTCACTATTTTTTCGACTTCTTGGCAGTCAACATTGTTGAAATAGAAACTGTCGTCACAGCTAGGTGCATGTGATTCCAGAGAGTGAAGTGTATTTTCTTTAATAATAGGGTCTATTTTATGTGTAGCGGAAGCAAAATAG
This sequence comes from Teleogryllus occipitalis, assembly GCA_011170035.1. Classification (NCBI taxonomy): domain Eukaryota; kingdom Metazoa; phylum Arthropoda; class Insecta; order Orthoptera; family Gryllidae; genus Teleogryllus; species Teleogryllus occipitalis. Next base: position 18,169 of record BLKR01003511.1, on the reverse strand, counting down.
TCATTTAGGTCATCTAGAGGAATTTCTAATGAACTCTCATTTGACTTACGTTTGCAAATTCCTAAGTTTTTCAGAGTGTTCCATACTCGCTTCGTACTGGAATTTGTTTGGAAAATATTATGATAATAACGAATCTTAGCATTTCTGACTTGTTTTGTAAGCCATGGAGCAGCAGGCCGCGTGACACGAGAAGTTTTCCACGGAGCGTGCTTGTTAAAAAGGTTTGTTATGATTCCATTAAATATATTTACTTTCGAGTCTAATGAATATTGTTGGTAAACTTAGTGCCAAGGTGCATGTTCACTGTCTACTTGAAATGCTGTAAAATCTAAGTTTTTGTAATCACGGTAATTGATTGTTTTGTTTTTGTATTTAGTACATTTAGCCGACAAAGAGTAAATCATGGTTTGAAATACCCGGAACAGGAACTTGACCATATAGTAATACTTTGGAAATATCTGAAACAATCAAGTGATCAATCCACGATTCCGCTTTAGATGAGCTATGAGTAGGATTCAATTTTAATACTTGCAAATTATACGAATTGAAAGTGTGAATAAAGTTAGTGGCAGATTTTGTGATGGGATTTTTTAAGTCACAATTAAAATCCCCCATTATAACAATATCTTGATACTTATCTGTGAATTCTGAAATTGATTCCTCTAATTCTGACAACAGTCCCGTATTAGGAGGCCAATATACAACCCTGACAAGTAAATGTTTTCCCCCAATCACCATATCAACAAACATGTATTCCAAGTTAGGCGAGTTACTAGTAAGTGTTTTTATTATTTTACAATTTATATCACGCACAAACATAGCAACACCCCCACCGGATTTCTCTTTTAAATTAATTTTTATTATATTTCGTATGAGTTTATATTTAGGGATCGACACAAGATCAGACGGCGCAGTAGATTTCAACCAAGTTTCACTAATTAATAATACGTGTGCGCTAGCTTCAGAGAGAACATGAAAAATTTCTGAGTGTTCCTTTAGAGATTGCGCGTTAATGTGAAAGACAGACAAGTCACGAGGAAAGTGCGAAATGGACGCATTGAGATCAGAGAGTGTAGCAGGGCTTCGAGGGGTAGGTAACAAGCTTAACGCCGGACTGGGGCCAATGTCCCTGGCAGGTAAGTCCAGGGGCGGGGTTTCCGGCAAGACTTCGTCATCTACAGGTTGCAAAATTTCTGACATAGTATTTGAAAGTGTGTACTTTACAGGCAGGAAGAAATGAAAATTAATATTTTACAAGTAAAAATTAAATAATAAACAATAATCTAAGAGAGACTTCTGAAAACAGATTCTAAAGTTACGCGCCATTTACAGGTAGCGAGTCAACTTCACACATTCTGGTGATGCGTCTTTTCCCTTGTGTGGTATTTACATATATTGCCCCATCAAAAGACCATACATTTTTAAGGTGGAATTTTGCAATACATTTTCTCAGTATTTCTAACCTACGTGAGGTTAAGTCCTCTCGTATAACTTTTCCACTACCTACAAGTTTTCTTTTATTTTAAAAAATGTCTGCCCTTTTCCTATAGGATACTAATTTCACTATAATAGGGCAGCACTTGCCATTAGTCTTAGGTCCTACTCTATGGCTCCTATCAATGTCATCAAGAGTAAGACTGACACCAATATCCTGGTGACATCTGGTGGTATAACAGATTGAGACTTTTTAATAACATCTAGTTCCCCAAATGGTATAGTGCTAAGTACTTCACTACTATTTAGAGGCTCATCGACAGTTTCTTCATCTTGTATTGTAGATTTCGCGTTTTCTGCGACAGTAGGGCGTGTAGTCTCAGATTCATCGAGTTTGTTTGGCACTGACTTGCCCTTTTCATCACTTTCTGATACATTTGAACTGAATTCATCTTTAGATTCTGACAAATTGAGACATGACACATAGGATTGTGTCATCGCCAAATCCATAGTAGAAACTGCACAATTTGTTTTTGTTTTGTCAAGAAATGTCATCAAAAATTTGCTAGATTTCTTATCTTCTTGTTCTTCTAACTTTCGTCTTTTTCGTCTAGCAGCACCAGATTCCTTTTTATTTGTGTTGGAACGCTTCATTGTGTATGTACTAAAATCGCCGGGCGTGTAAGTAAACTAAACTAAATATACATTATAATTTGCTTACATGCCGTCTTCTTTGTATAATAAAGTTATATTAATACAAGTTCTTATTCATCAAACAATTACATAACAACTAGAAACCAATGCAACTATTATGAAAAGTTTCAACATTCATATGTACATACAACAAACATTTTCAAATTTATCAAAAATCAAAATTTCAATTACTACTGCAATACTGCAATAAAAAATGAATCATTAATTAAATACAATAAACACTAATTAGATAACTTCAAATAACAATAGATTTTTCAAAATCTTCATAGTAAAACTAATTGTTAAATCCAATGCATATATTACAGTATGATAACCACATTATTAATTATATGGCGTATTAATAATACGATTAACTAATTAATTAACTGAACGTAGCAAATACACATTTCGAACACTTTAATAACTCAATACAGGTTAAGGCGAATGTCGAAAGATAATCCCACTAAACACTAACTACTCTCTACAACAAATAACTAATAACAATTGTCTAAATAACTGAAAAAACAATATCATCAACTATTTAAATAACTAACTAAAAGCATATGCACAAGATATTACGGAACTAATCTAAGCCAAAATCATAAGAATTAAAAAAATCTGTCACAATGGTCACAAAGCATACATTTCAGAAAATCTTATTGACGCAAGAGATGTTGGCACAATGCCTACTAAAACCATAGGTTTTTGCTGCCAACTTACCTTCAAAACTGTTCCAACTTCATACATTACTTTTTTTAAAATAAACTGAAGATATATATTCATAAAATGAATGAACAAATGCTATTATATTTGTTGACATGGCAGTTAAATATTTCTCGCTTCTAACTTGTCCTTTCACCAAGTGCATATTCTAATAAGTGTGCAAATTTGTGGAAAATACTTTAAAAGTTTTCAGCGCTCAGTATCACTCTTGTCGCATAAAAGTAACTCAGTTTAAGCAAATTATAATAATTTTACGAGTATATTTTTAGTGATTTGTCATTTCTTTTGATACACGATTAACTGTTACATGTTTTGTAACTGTGCTTGTTAATTAGAGAGTCTTATTGTCATGGTCCTATTATTCTCTTCCCCCAAACAGCAAAACAATGTATCCATCCATTAACTTCGCCCTAAACATTGGACGCTATTATCCTGCTCTTTACTAGCTCGTCTTAATAAATAATAGGTGACCACATCAACAAATTTCTTATCCGTGGGTGCGCAGAATCGGCCTGTACAGGAACCGTGAATACGAAAACTAATTCTCATAATTTGTTGGGAACCTGTTATCATTAATTAAACACAAAATGTAATTCTGTTTTCCAAGCTGATTAATAACAACTGAATTTATTTCTTCGTAATTGAAATTTTCAAATGTATACCTTAGCCAGAGAATAACACAAAAGAAATATAATAATACTCCTGAAAATTAAACAACACTGCTAAAACTAATACTAATTATATCCTTAAATTATTTTTCTATAATGATTACTCAGTGCACTTTCCAAAATTTACTGCAATTAATTACTCATTGGTTGGATCCTTTCAAATTACTATTAATTGTTGCAAACTGATAATAGTCAATTCATTGAAGTTATTTGGAATATTACTTTAAAACAACAAATCTAATAATTTTGCCTTAAAAATATAGTAATCTTGACCTTGCTACAACATTAAGAATGTCAAAAGGTTTTTGTCACTTCCCTTTCGGCGCCAATGCTGCTGTCCGGTATCACGGCACCATCAGTTTGCACCAATTTTTCTTCGTGACGACATGTCCAATTCCATTCGTTGCACTTTTACAATTAGCTGGGCACTATTGTCCTCCGACAAAACTGTACAATTAAACATTGTTTCGCCTACTACGAGTCTCCATTTGTCTAAAAGAAAATTCTAGCGTGTTTACATCGCGTCTCCATCCGAACCTCGAGACGTCTAATCATCGTCTGTCTGCTTCATCGACTTTTCGAAGCTCCTGTTTCAAAACAGTCGACGGTTCTGCCTTACACTGTTGCTTTTTTAAGTTCTAGTTCCTTTCTATTGATTACATATAACTCTCCAATGTTTTCATAAATTTGCACCATTTACGAAATGTTTATATTTTTTGTATCTTTTTAATTTATACGCAGATTCCTTTTATTTTCCAAAATACTGTCTCTTGCCGCTCATGTTGTAAACATTTGAATGCGTTTTCGTCCCACGACACACCATTACTAATTTAGAATTTTGCTCAACACTAATTATATCCTGCAATTTTTGCAGGATTATATATCCAACATTGTTTATTAAATTTTGTTCTAAATGTTTCACACTTTCGTTCCTTCATCTTCTCCGAAATACGAATAATATTTCCAAATTTCCGTCTTACCCCTTCCACTTTCACTTGTTTGCTTGTTTTAATTACTACTTACAACATGTTTCTTATTCCGGCGCATAGCGGGATCATTACATTATGTAATAATTATATTACGTGGAAATTTTCAAGAGTTTAACCTGTTAGTTATGTCTGTTACGGTACCCGCATAATAGTGTAAGCTTTTGCCCTGTCCAACGTGGGCTGGCTGCTTGCCCGGCTGCCAGTGGTAGTGAGAACTCACCTGCGTAGCCACTTATAGAATCTGGCAGAGGATTCGGGAGACATGCATGACTGGATTCTGGTTTTCTATCATTGAACGAGCTGATTATATAATAAATATTGCTTTAATTATACTAATGCCCACCCAAGATAAACACTTATGCCCCATACATCATATCAGTAATAAATTACAATTGACGCCTACTGCACTCTATCTATTCCTCTCCTTCTCTTAACCGTCTTTCTCTCCACCTTTTTTTTAAATGTTCGTGGGCGGTTGCCCCATTTGGCGATTTCACCCGAATGCTCCGTGACCGGCGCTGGTAGGTGGTGGTCTCCGGTGGCAGCGAGGCTCAGTCAGTACCAGTCGACGCCGGGTCTCCCTCGCAACTCGCTGAAGTGGCGGCGTGGTGAGAGCGATGCCTCAGGGAAGGCGCCTTCCGTCTTCCGTTGCTTCGGGTGGTGCCCGCACATGTGGGGCGGACACGATTGCGTGCGTACACGCGGTAACGTCCACGCTTGTACCAGTTCACTTTCGGCGGCTAACGCCTCAGAGCGAGACACTGATCGCGGCACTCGGCAGCCATACGGCGGCGCGATACTCAGAGGAGCCGAGCCAGTTCCGACTCAGAAATCGCAGAAGCTCGCTCACCGAAGACTTTTCAAATAAGAAGACTGTGGAAGCTCCTCTCTCCCTATTTATGGCACGCGCCATTCCCTCTCCCGTCACGATGACGCGGTGGCTCTCCGCCAATCACGCATCGGGTTGTGCGTCACGTGACGTGTCTCATCTTGGCGTACGAACCAAGTAGCGCCATCTGCCTAATCTATTAACCGCCCTGTGACGTAGGCCTTCGCGCCCTTTCACAAGACGAGACGCGCCCTTCCCATGGCGTCACGGGTTTTTCCTTGGCGTGGGTTTGACAAGCCGTTGGGCATTTCCGTCCCTTTGTTCGACTTCCTGTGGCTGTCAGGGATTATAGAGAGCCGCTACAATAGAGAGCCAGTTGCACCACAGAAATCGGCCAGAGATGTCGCAACAAATTGGTTTATGAGCTTTTAATTTGCACTTAAAGAACGTAATGTTATTACAAAGAAAAAATTAAAAAATAAGCCATACTAGAGGATAAACCTTTCTTCGGGAGTCATTATCGTCGGCATTCATCTTCCTAACAATATGAAATTAGAAGATGGCATGGGATTCCGTAATTTTTTAAATATGAACTCAACCAATTTTAAAATCCGTTTATCGAACATTCCATGTTATTAGTAAATGCCAACGTGTAATAAGTAATAAATCTAATTAAAGAAAATAAAATATAGGGCTACTTCATTGTCTGACTTTCCTCGCCTTTGATGCCATCAGTGCTTCTATGAGTATTTCCTTTCGATTCTATCCCTTGCAGTAAAATCATTAAAGGTTGGTAACCAAAACAGTTCGACTTTTTGAGGGAAGAGTGATTTTCTTTATTCCGAATGTTTTTCGTACTCACACATAAAGTGTGATTTATGCGAGATGTGGAACCTTTTCTCCAGCTTGTGGTTGAACATAGTGGAAACTCCACTGCTTCTCCCCTTTTGTCTATTTTTGTTTTGGGTAAACATAATATAGCAAAGACAAGGGAGGATGAGTAAATCTTAAGTATTTAGAATAGTTTCTGTCGTAAAACAACAGAACTCAGAACACAACTACACCACGTGGAGGCTGACTTTAGATCTCCAGTCTGGAAGCGGTGAGACTCGGAACTTAGTCCCGCAACACGTCCACACTACATCATGTTGCGCAACATTAGTGTCATGAATCCCATATCGCTTGGGAGACCCGCGACATGCAATTTTTGTATCGCGATAGTTCTAAACACGGAAATAATGTCGCGGAACATCCCTGGGACTTCTCGCGATGCACGTGTTCCGCGACTTTGTCGCTAGGTGTGTACCACGGTGTAAGATATAGAGTCGAAGGTGTGTACCACGGTGTAAAGTGTGTTGACTCCCAGTCGAAATCTGAAGCTTGAGCGAGGCTAGTTCTCGCATACAGCGCTGCGATCGGTTTGGGCATTTTGGGCAAGATGGCTTCTGTAGACTGTTGAACTGAGTGATCTATTCGCCGTAAAATCTTTATTTCAGAGTAGGAAGTAAATTAAGAAGTTTTCAAAAAGGGTAGAAAATGCTAGTGATAGATGTCACATCAAATAGCTTTCTTTTCCGCATCAAAATGAGAAGATAACAAAGATTTAAGTTTTCTCCAACGTGGTTACGCATGGCAAGTCCATATTGTACTAATTCACCTGACACTGTCAGGTAATTTGTAGAAATTATGGTTTACATACCACACTTGAAGATAGAATTTCTTACAATTAAAATGGTAATTTTTAGGATAAATAATTGTAAGAATTTATTTATCTTATTATTGCTTTCTTGAATACGTACATATATATGGAGTAATATACGTAGTATAGAGAAAATAATGTAATGCTGGGCGAAAAACACGGCAAATATTCGGCAGAAAAAATTCATTCCCGGGCTCTGAAACCGAGGATGTCGATAAATCCAGTTGTTAAATTAAGAGAAAAAACATCTTTCACGCCGTGTAGCCGGAATCCCGGTTTGATGGGTTCTTGATGCCGAAAACCCAATTAAAAGCAAAACGTCCGTCTTCCCGCCTGTGGACACTGCTAGCGCAGAAACTATGCTTAGGATTTTTTCCAAATTAAAGAAATCCCAGAACATCCGGCTATACTCAGAGTTTTGAAATTTTGAAAAACAATATTTAAAATTTGTTTTTTTTATTTTTTGAAATTGAAAATATTTCACACCCTATTGCAAAAAAAATTACTAAAATTTTCAAAAAAGTCTATATTATATATTTTTGACACGAACAAAGTCACAGTTTCAATTTCCCGCCCTGAAAGACATCCGGTTCCGGTGCATTGTGGGCTATTCTACGAATTTCCCGCCCAAGAGTTAGTAATTAATTTACTTTGCGTTCGCCGCGAAAACCGCTTTTTTTTTCTAAAAATGACAGAAGTATTACTGTCTCGGCCACCGTGCAGGCCGAGCCATGTCTACAGGCTCGCCGCACGCCATTGAGGAAGGAAGGTCGGGAGATGATTTGTTAACTGAGATGATGTGTCACCTTGTTAAAATGTTACACGTATGTTACAACCTACATTTGAAGAATCACTGAGCGTCGTGCGAGTCCAGACAGATCGGACGAGTGAGAGAATACACAGACAGACTGACATATCTGAAAACAAGGAATCTTTCGCGATGGCAGAGGACATTAAAACGGTTTTTTTCTCGTTTCCTCAACATTTATTTTCCACCTGCGTATTGTGCAGAGAGCGTGTCTGGCACTACCTGCGACGGAATATATCCTGCCCCGTGTCATTAGCTGCTGGCGGTGTGTGAACCATGTTGCAAGGTCTTGAAATAGGAGACTCGTTCCACCGTTCTTGGGACTGGTCGCTCATGGAGTTCCGCTCACTCGACGTGACAGGTAGCCACACGGATACCGCTCACAAAAGCGCACGAGACATTTCTTTGGCGTTCCAGGCACATCGTTTGCTTGTCGTTCACGACTCTTACTTTGATTGGAGAATGGATTTACTCTTCAGAGCCGATGAAATGTACAAGTTAGAAATGTCTTATTGTGTTAATGGGATTTCGCGAGCTATTCACGTCTGGGAATTGCTGCATAAATCTCCCAAAAACAACACAGTGGTTTTGAAATCTTTAAACTTTAAATATTTTGAATACGACGTTCTACTCAATCTCAAGTTATTCGCCGATATGATCAACTCTGTGATTATTTTATTGCATCGACGTGACTCTGAGCCAATATTAAATGAACAAAATGACGAAACTTCTTCATCAAATAACAATAAACGAGGGATATACAGCGAAAATATCAAACACACACAAATGCAGTACGAACGCGTGGAGAATAAACTAACTCTGGACGACGTGAACACATACTCTCTTATGAAAAACACAGACGCGGCCGACTGCGAAATGAAAGGTGCATGCCAAGGTCAAAAATATGGAACTCTGAGAAGATCTATCACAATGCAAAACTTGCATTCCGCACACCAAGAAACAATAATCAAAACTACGTTTCCCGATCAATTTCAATTTCCTTTGGAAGGAGAAGGAAAGAAAGCATCGTTCGGAGCCAAGGTGTATCAAATATTGGAGACACCCTGGCCATCAAGACGGTCGGTTAAAATGTCTGCTCATCAAATCGAGCAGAGAGAAAATGTTCATCACAATGAAATATCTAAAAGAGGAAATCGTTACTCCTCTACTCAAGCAACAGAGGGAGAAGGGTTGATCAGTGGCGAGTGCCCAAAGAAATTTCTCGCCGAATTCCGCGTGAGAAACATGGAAATACTGACTGGCAAGAGAGTCAAAAACTCCGACAATCGCTGCCTTTGCGAGTTGGCCACCCCACTGAAGGATGTGCAGCTGCGCTCCCACACAATTCACGAAGACGGCTTCCTCGACGACAACGAGGACGGGGAGACGGAAGGAAGAAGCGCGGAGTGTCGCGGCTTCGCACAATCCGAAGAGCTGCCGGACCTGAGCGTCGTGGACGTCGATGGCGGCGTGGACGGCCTGGGCGCCGTGATCTGCAGACGCCGCTGGTGGACGAGGGCTGCTCGCACAGTGCGACGCGTACTGCTTGGCTGCTTCGGTTGCGGCGGCCGCTTCACCATTGACTAGAAACACACAGCATTATATAAATGGTCGCTCAAATCATTTCTTTTATTCAGCATGAATTCATTCAAAGCAGGCTCTATTTACTTTATTCAGCAAATGTATCTCTTAACATGCAATTACTTCCAAATGTGAAAGTAGTCATGAAGATCCCTTATCGCACAAGTACAACAAAATGAAATAAATATATTATACAATGATCTCCAATGCACAGAATTCAAAAATGTGCATATCGGATTTAATAAATGTCGTTCATATTACTGACCATTGAGCTGTGTAAAACAAAAGAAAACTTAAAAAATAAAAAAAAATTACAAAAATTTAAATTGTTTTTTTTTCATGTTCCTTGCCCTTCTCCCATAGTCTCCCTCTTGCAACTAGTAACAGAGTTTGCATGCAAAATATGCCAAGTAAATTGGGTTGTAAAAATTTCTTTTCGAGTGCTCGAATAAACTTCAACGAAAATTGCGTGCACCTCGAATCAAAATCCGGATTGTCTGCGTTAGTTTACACACGCACACAGGTGTTGGTTGGAATGATTCACAGAAACTGCCTATTTTACATCCGTCTGGTGAAGGGGACACTGCATTTATTACAGCAGCGGACTAGGTTTTATTTCTTCCACACCTTCTAAACGAAGGTGTTTTGAACGCGTGTGTAGGCAAACTTAAGTCAAAAGCCCCCAACCGGCCTTTTGACAACTGCGCAATTTGAGGGTTCCAAATGCCGAGATTTAGTTACTTCCAAAACCGTCTGATTGCGTGTCCTGTTAGCAGAATATTTTTGACACGGACAAAGTCACAGTTTCAATTTCTCGCCCTGAGTGACATCCGGTTCCGGTGCATTGTGGGCTATACTATGAATTTCCCGCCCAATAGTTAGTAATTACTTTACTTTGCGTTCGCCGCGAAAACCGCTTGTTTTTCTTCTAAAAATGACAGAAGTATTACTGTCTCGGCCACCGTGCAGGCCGACCTTCCCAGGCGCCGCTGCTGCCGTGTCTACAGGCTCGCTGCACGCCGTTGAGCAAGGAAGGTCAGGAGATGATGTGTTAACTGAGATGAAGTGTCACCTTGTTAAAACGTTACACATATGTTACAACCTACATTTGAAGAATCACTGAGCGTCGTGCGAGTCCAGACAGATCGGACGAGTGTGAGAATACACAGACAGACTGACATATCTGAAAACAAGGAATCTTTCGCGATGGCAGAGGACATTAAAACGGTTTTTTTCTCGTTTCCTCAACATTTATTTTCCACCTGCGTTTCATAACTTTTCCTTTTTACACGTTTTTGTCTCAATATATTCGTACGTACACGGCAAATAATAGGCTACTTCAACACACTCTTCTAAACAAGGGCCCTGCTCCTATTGTCGCCTGTCGAGGCGTAACCTCAGAAACGGAACGAGGTCGTATTGTGAAGAGAGCGTGTCTGGCACTACCTACGACGGAATATATCCTGCCCCGTGTCATTAGCTGCTGGCGGTGTGTGAACCATGTTGCAAGGTCTTGAAATAGGAGACTCGTTCCACCGTTCTGGGGACTGGTCGCTCATGGAGTTCCGCTCACTCGACGTGACAGGTAGCCACACGCCTACCGCTCACAAAAGCGCACAAGACTCTTCTTTGGCGTTCCAGGAACATCGTTTGCTTGTCGTTCACGACTCTTACTTTGATTGGAGAATGGATTTACTCTTCAGAGTCGATGAAATGTACAAGTTAGAAATGTCTTATTGTGTTAATGGGATTTCGCGAGCTATTCACGTCTGGGAATTGCTGCATAAATCTCCCAAAAACAACACAGTGATTTTGAAATATACCTTTAAATATTTTGAATACGACGTTTTACTCAATCTCAAGTTAATCGCCGATATGATCAACTCTGTGATTATTTTATTGCATCGACGTGACTCTGAGCCAATATTAAATGAACAAAATGACGAAACTTCTTCATCAAATAACAATAAACGAGGGATATACAGCGAAAATATCAAACACACACAAATGCAGTACGAACGCGTGGAGAATAAACTAACTCTGGACGACGTGAACACATACTCTCTTATGAAAAACACAGACGCGGCCGACTGCGAAATGAAAGGTGCATGCCAAGGTCAAAAATATGGAACTCTGAGAAGATCTATCACAATGCAAAACTTGCATTCCGCACACCAAGAAACAATAATCAAAACTACGTTTCCCGATCAATTTCAATTTCCTTTGGAAGGAGAAGGAAAGAAAGCATCGTTCGGAGCCAAGGTGTATCAAATATTGGAGACACCCTGGCCATCAAGACGGTCGGTTAAAATGTCTGCTCATCAAATCGAGCAGAGAGAAAATGTTCATCACAATGAAATATCTAAAAGAGGAAATCGTTACTCCTCTACTCAAGCAACAGAGGGAGAAGGGTTGATCAGTGGCGAGTGCCCAAAGAAATTTCTCGCCGAATTCCGCGTGAGAAACATGGAAATACTGACTGGCAAGAGAGTCGAAAACTCCGACAATCGCTGCCTTTGTGAGTTGGCCACCCCACTGAAGGGTGTGCAGCTGAGCTTCCACACAATTCACGAAGACGGCTTCCTCGACGACAACGAGGACGGGGAGACGGAAGGAAGGAGCGCGGAGAGTCGCGGCTTCGCACGAACCGAAGAGCTGCCGGACCTGAGCGTCGCGGACGTCGACGGCGGCGTGGACGGCGTGGACGGCGTGGGCGCCGTGATCTGCAGACGACGCTGGTGGACGAGGGCAGCTCGCACAGTGCGACGCGTGCTGCTTGGCTGCTTCCGTTGCGGCGGTCGCTCCACCATTGACTAGAAACACACAGCATTATATAAATGGTCGCTCAAATCATTTCTTTTATTCAGCATGAATTCATTCAAAGCAGGCTCTATTTACTTTATTCAGCAAATGAATCTCTTAACATGCAATTACTTCCAAATGTGAAAGTAGTCATGAAGATCTCTTATCGCACAAGTACAACAAAATGAAATAAATATATTATGCAATGATCTCCAATGCACAGAATTCAAAAATGTGCATATCGGATTTAATAAATGTCGTTCATATTACTGACCATTGAGCTGTGAATTTCCCGCCCAATAGTTACTAATTACTTTACTTTGCGTTCGCCGCGAAACCGCTTTTTTTCTAAAAATGACAGAAGTATTACTGTCTCGGCCACCGTGCAGGCCGACCTTCCCAAGCGCCGCTGCTGCCGTGTCTACAGGCTCGCCGCACGCCGTTGAGGAAGGAAGGTCGGGAGATGATGTGTTAACTGAGATGATGCGTTAAAACCTTTTTAAAAGGTTACACATATGTTACAACCTACATTTGAAGAATCACTGAGCGTCGTGCGAGTCCAGACAGATCGGACGAGTGAGAGAATACACAGACAGACTGACATATCTGAAAACAAGGAACCTTTCGCGATGGCAGAGGACATTAAAACGTTTTTGTTTTTGTGTTTTCTCGTTTCCTCAACATTTATTTTCCACCTGCGTTTCGTAACTTTTCCTTTTTACACGTTTTTGTCTCAATATATTCGTACGTACCCGGCAAATAATAGGCTACTTCAACACACTCTTCTAAACAAGGGCCCTGCTCCTATTGTCGCCTGTCGAGGCGTAACCTCAGAAACGGAACGAGGTCGTATTGTGCAGAGAGCGTGTCTGGCACTACCTGCGACGGAATATATCCTGCCCCGTGTCATTAGCTGCTGGCGGTGTGTGAACCATGTTGCAAGGTCTTGAAATAGGAGACTCGTTCCACCGTTCTGGGGACTGGTCGCTCATGGAGTTCCGCTCACTCGACCTGACAGGTAGCCACACGGATACCGCTCACAAAAGCGCACGAGACTTTTCTTTGGCGTTCCAGGCACATCGATTGCTTGTCGTTCACGACTCTTACTTTGATTGGAGAATGGATTTACTCTTCAGAGTCGATGAAATGTACAAGTTAGAAATGTCTTATTGTGTTAATGGGATTTCGCGAGCTATTCACGTCTGGGAATTGCTGCATAAATCTCCCAAAAACAACACAGTGGTTTTGAAATCTACCTTTAAATATTTTGAATACGACGTTCTACTCAATCTCAAGTTATTCGCCGATATGATCAACTCTGTGATTATTTTATTGCATCGACGTGACTCTGAGCCAATATTAAATGAACAAAATGACGAAACTTCTTCATCAAATAACAATAAAGGAGGGATATACAGCGAAAATATCAAACACACACAAATGCAGTACGAACGCGTGGAGAATAAACTAACTCTGGACGACGTGAACACATACTCTCTTATGAAAAACACAGACGCGGCCGACTGCGAAATGAAAGGTGCATGCCAAGGTCAAAAATATGGAACTCTGAGAAGATCTATCACAATGCAAAACTTGCATTCCGCGCACCAAGAAACAATAATCAAAACTACGTTTCCCGATCAATTTCAATTTCCTTTGGAAAGAGAAAGTAAGAAAGCATCGTTCGGAGCCAAGGTGTATCAAATATTGGAGACACCCTGGCCATCAAGACGGTCGGTTAAAATGTCTGCTCATCAAATCGAGCAGAGAGAAAATGTTCATCACAATGAAATATCTAAAAGAGGAAATCGTTACTCCTCTACTCAAGCAACAGAGGGAGAAGGGTTGATCAGTGGCGAGTGCCCAAAGAAATTTCTCGCCGAATTCCGCGTGAGAAACATGGAAATACTGACTGGCAAGAGAGTCGAAAACTCCGACAATCGCTGCCTTTGCGAGTTGGCCACCCCACTGAAGGGTGTGCAGCTGCGCTTCCACACAATTCACGAAGACGGCTTCCTCGACGACAACGAGGACGGGGAGACGGAAGGAAGGAGCGCGGAGAGTCGCGGCTTCGCACGAACCGAAGAGCTGCCGGACCTGAGCGTCGCGGACGTCGACGGCGGCGTGGACGGCCTGGGCGCCGTGATCTGCAGACGCCGCTGGTGGACGAGGGCTGCTCGCACAGTGCGACGCGTGCTGCTTGGCTGCTTCGGTTGCGGCGGCCGCTCCACCATTGACTAGAAACACACAGCATTATATAAATGGTCGCTCAAATCATTTCTTTTATTCAGCATGAATTCATTCAAAGCAGGCTCTATTTACTTTATTCAGCAAATGTATCTCTTAACATGCAATTACTTCCAAATGTGAAAGTAGTCATGAAGATCTCTTATCGCACAAGTACAACAAAATGAAATAAATATATTATACAATGATCTCCAATGCACAGAATTCAAAAATGTGCATATCGGATTTAATAAATGTCGTTCATATTACTGACCATTGAGCTGTGTAAAACAAAAGAAAACTTAAAAAATAAAAAAAAATTACAAAAATTTAAATTGTTTTTTTTTCATGTTCCTTGCCCTTCTCCCATAGTCTCCCTCTTGCAACTAGTAACAGAGTTTGCATGCAAAATATGCCAAGTAAATTGGGTTGTAAAAATTTCTTTTCGAGTGCTCGAATAAACTTCAACGAAAATTGCGTGCACCTCGAATCAAAATCCGGATTGTCTGCGTTAGTTTACACACGCACACAGGTGTTGGTTGGAATGATTCACAGAAACTGCCTATTTTACCTCCGTCTGGTGAAGGGGACACTGCATTTATTACAGCAGCGGACTAGGTTTTATTTCTTCCACACCTTCTAAACGAAGGTGTTTTGAAGGCGTGTGTAGGCAAACTTAAGTCAAGAGCCCCCAACCGGCCTTTTGACAACTGCGCAAATTGAGGGTTCCAAATGCCGAGATTTAGTTACTTCCAAAACCGTCTGATTGCGTGTCCTGTTAGCAGAATATTTTTGACACGGACAAAGTCACAGTTTCAATTTCCCGCCCTGAGTGACATCCGGTTCCGGTGCATTGTGGGCTATACTATGAACTTCCCGCCCAATAGTTAGTAATTAATTTACTTTGCGTTCGCCGCGAAAACCGCTTGTTTTTCTTCTAAAAATGACAGAAGTATTACTGTCTCGGCCACCGTGCAGGCCGCCCTTCCCAGGCGCCGCTGCTGCCGTGTCTACAGGCTCGCCGCACGCCGTTGAGGAAGGAAGGTCGGGAGATGATGTGTTAACTGAGATGATGCGTTAAAACCTTGTTAAAAGGTTACACATATGTTACAACCTACATTTGAAGAATCACTGAGCGTCGGGCGAGTCCAGACAGATCGGACGAGTGAGAGAATACACAGACAGACTGACATATCTGAAAACAAGGAACCTTTCGCGATGGCAGAGGACATTAAAACGTTTTTGTTTTTGTTTTTTCTCGTTTCCTCAACATTTATTTTCCACCTGCGTTTCGTAAAAGTCTCTCACAGGTAGTCGTCGCGGGCGGACGTGTTTTGGAGTAGTTTCGCGAAGTGAAAGGCAATGGGTGTGGACCTCGCTGTGTACCGAGCGCGCGTCGGGGCATGGGCTGCGCGTACCCGCCCTGGTCGACCGGCTTCGGCGCAAGCGGCGTAGTCGGGCTTGCGGGAAGGTGGCGGCGTGGCTGTACTCTGCGCAACTATTTTGGCCACACTCCTCGTGATAGGTGGTGTGGAGCAAAATCCTGGTCCCGCAGTGCAGGTGGCAGAGGCGTCGTGTTCCAAGTGCGAAAGGAGCGAGCGGAGAATGCGAAGACTGGAGGCGGACTTAGCTCAGGCTCACAAACATATTGGAGAACTGACGTTAAGGATCCGGGAGTTAGAAGACGTCAGCAAAGGAACGGAAGGGAAAAGTGTATCTGAGAAAGAGAAGAGTAACGTGCGTCCAAATAGAAGTGAGCCTTTTCAGACAAATGCTCCGTTCAGTAAGGTGAAAGTGCTAGGCGATTCAATGCTGCGACACAGCGGCGGCGTTTTGAAGAAAAAAGGTGCCGACGTATCTTTTTTCCCCGCCGTAGATATTGAACAAATGACCTCTGTAGTTCATAAATCTAAACCAGATGAACAAACAGAGGTGGTTTTGATTCATGTAGGGACCAATACGCGGAAACGGCAACCAGTTTACGACACAATCAACCAATGTGTCAAACTAGGGCATGCCATTAAAAGTAAATTTAAAAATGCGAAGGTCATTGTTTCCGGAGTTATGCGCCGGAATGATGTCCACATTACTAAAACACGGGACTTGAATTGTGGCTTGCGGTGGGCATGCGAGAAATTTGATGGGCTGTTCGTTGATCCCAATTACTGGCTCGGGCACGAAGACCTTGGACGGGACGGCCTTCATCTCAACTCCCGAGGTGCATGGAAGCTGGGATGTCTTCACGACCAAGTAATACAGTCGCATGTACTTGGAAAGTGACCGGAGGAAGGAGTAGTAGTAGCGCCATGTACAGTGATGGTTTCGAGAAAGGAAGCGACGCGTTTGGTGACTGCTGCGGGGGAGGTGACGGAGACTACGCGTGTGACTGCTGCGGGGGAGGTGACAGAGACTACGCGCGTGACTGCTGCGGGGGAGGTGACGGAGATGTCGCGAGTGACTGTTACGGGGGTGGTGACGGAGACGACGCGTCTGGTGACTGCTGCGGGGGAGGTGATGGAGGCGACGCGTGTGACTGCTGCGGGGGAGGTGACGGAGACGACGCGTGTGACTGCTGCGGGGGAGGAGATGGCAGTGACCGCGGCGCAGGAACCTAGGAAGGATGCATGGGACCTGAACACTGACTTTCAGGTGAGGAAAGGCTTCACTAGATTGTTGCAGGTGAACTGTCGTAGTATCATGAATAAGGAAACCGAACTGTGGAATTTAATTGAAGCATGTGATCCTGATATCGTGATAGGAACTGAATCTTGGCTTTCGGACGCGGTAGCAAACCCGGAAATGTTTCGTTCAGACTACCTTACGTTTAGGAGAGATCGCGAAACCAGAGGCGGTGGTGTTTTTATTTGCGTAAAAAACACTTTTAATATCAAGTCAAATTGGGTTGATAAAGAATTTGAAATGATGGGTGTAGAAATTTTTTGTTCGGGAAGTATCTTAGAAATAATTGCTTGCTATCGTCCGCCGGGCAATAGTTATGAAATCTTAGGCGCGCTCTACGAAAGAACAAAAAATATAAATAGCCGTCATGTAGTCATTGCTGGAGACCTAAATCTCCCAGACGCAAATTGGAAAGGGATTGTTTGCGAAGGGAAAGTACAACAACTAGTTAACAGGCTTGTCTGGGACAGCGGATTAGCACAGGTAGTAGACCGGCCCACCCGACAGGACGCGATTCTGGACATTTGCCTAATTAGACCGAAGGACTTATTTTTGTCGTGTGACGTTTTAGAAGGCATAAGTGATCATAAAGCCGTTTTAGTTGATTTACAGTTAAGTATTTCAAGGAAAAATATAACGACAGGTATTCTAGTGAGGGAATACAAGAAAGCGAATGTAGCAGAGTTTCAAAATTACTTAAGAGAACGGTATGGCGAATTCCTTAGTATAGGAGGAGGAATGGAAGAAATATGGGAAGCGTTTAAAAATATTCTAGTAAATGCCGAGCAGGCATTTGTACCAAGTAAATTCTTAAAAGCAAAATGCGATCCGGAATATTATAATGCGAAAATCAGACGGTTGAAAAGAAAAACCAGAGAAGCGTTTAGCAACAGACACTGTAGTGAAAACCATATGACATTATTTCGAAATTATTCAAAAGCTTTGAGGAAGGAAAAGAAAATCGCAGAGGAACATCATTTAACTCATATTCTTGATGCGGAGGGCAGTAAAAATTGGTCGGCATTTTTTTAAATACGT